>NW_018922677.1:52634-66981 GCF_002207925.1 Prunus avium
TATTTAAATATTTATTGTGAAGATTTATATGTTATTAAATCTTAAGCCTAGCATGAGATTATCCCTTTAGTTGAAAGATGACACCATTCTTGTTATCCATGTGTAGAGACTTAGAATTGGTTTTAATCAAATCATCATTGCCATGCCACCTTGCATGCTACTAAAAAGTGGTGTTGTGATATCATTGGCCAAAGGTGGATGACTCACATTATTCACTCATCTTTCTATCTTATCTTTTGGTGGTGGTGTTGTGATATCATTGGCCAAAGGGGGATGAGTCACATTATTCCATTACATTTCTATCTTATTTTTTTGGTGGATTAAAATATTGTATATATAAATATTATTTAGGTGCATGCATATCCTCTCCTATAAGTATCATGCTTCCTTACTTCAATCATTCATTCCAATCCTTTAAGATAGATTTCTACCATGAAGTAGTGTTAGAGAGAGAGAGAGAGAGAGATAAGGAAGAAAAAGAAACAAGATGAAGAGCGTGTGTGTTTGTCCTGCAATATTTCACTTATCATGGTGAGTGGGTTATGTAATATGTTCTAAAAGTTCTTATTTTGTGATAAATGTTAAAATCGTGGGTTTATTCTATTTACAAACCTCTCTCTATTTTCAAGTCAAGCATGTCTAATTTATGCAATATTTCACACAATATATATTATTTGGAGTTTTTGTGAAGTATGTATTATTCATGGAACATGAGAACTTCAGTGACGGGGTATCCGAAGGATAAATGTACCAGACGGGGACATAGGGCAGTGAGGCCAATAGAGGTCACGTACTGGGTACAATTTGTAAGATATGAAGTAATGATGTGATATGATTTGTATTGTGTATCTTTTTATTATATTTTTCTAGAGTGTGTAAAATGACATTGTTTGACTGACATATTACATAATCTACTCACTGAGCGGTGGTTTGCTCATCCCTCACCTATTTTGGCTTTCAGATTAATTAGTGGGCAAGACAAAGCCGAAATAAGAGAAGTTGGATTAGTTTAGAGTGATAAACTTTTATTTATATCTTGTACCCCTGTAAGATTATCATAATAATTTTTTTTTTATAAATATAATGGTAATGTATTTTAACCAATATTTCAGTCTTTTTTATTTATTTATTTCAATTCACGCACCCTGATTCGGGAATATTCTCTATTCTCGGATCGGGGCATGACAAAATGGTATTAGAGCATAGGGATTAGATACCCTTGGGGAAGAAATGTGATATAGTGTCAGTAAATTTCGAGGACGAAATTTTTTTTAAGGAGGGTAGATTGTGAGAACCTGTAAATATACATATAATAATTATTTATTAATATGAATTTTTCTTACTTAAATATTTATTGTGAAGATTTATATGTTATTAAATCTTAAACCTAGTATAAGATTATCCCTTTAGTTGAAAGATGATGTGAGGGAGCTTATTGCTCTGGTTTTTTCGGGATCCACATATATGCTGCTTTGGTGTACCTGGAACCCCAAGAACTTGCCAGATGAAACACCGAACACGCACTTTTTTGGGTTCATCTTCAATCCGTACAGTTGACACCTTTCCAGCACCCTCCTTAGAACTTCTCGATGGCTTTATCTGGTTTTTGATTTTTCTACAAGATCATCCACATAGTCCTCCACTTCTTTCCCTATCATATCATGGAACACGGCCGTCATAGCCCGTTGGTAAGTAGCACCAACGTTTTTAAGACTGAACGGAATGACGGTGTAGTAGAAATTCCCATATGGTGTTTGAAAGGCCTTATTTGATTGTAGCCACTTAATCCATCCATGAAGGACAGTAAGCCTAGCTTGGAGGTTGAATCGATCAAAATATCCATGTTAGGCAGTGGGAATTCATCCTTTGGGCAAGCTCTGTTGAGGTTTCAGTAGTCAACGCATACCCTTATCAAGCCAGTCTTTTTGTTATTTTTATTTTTTAACAGGGACTATGTTTGCTAGCCAAGTTGGATGCTTGATTGGATTGATGAATGCGGTGGCTAGAAGCTTCTCAATTTCCACCTTGATCTACATTTCAACTTCAGGATGCAAGTTCCACCTTGGCTGCACAACAAGTTTGGTATCATGCTCAACATTCAAAGTGTGACATACTAAGTTTGGATCCAAATAAGGCATCTCCTCGTAGCTCCAAGCGAACATATCTCTGAACTCTTTTAACAGACAAACCAAACCCTCCTTCTCTTTGGCTGTTAAGTGTGTACTGATGGAAATGGGCCTTTGAACAGAGGGATCATCACTTAAGTCGACTGTTTCTAGCTGCTCAGCTACTGCATCAAACCATCTTGCATATGCCTAGGTGCCGGCATTGGCTCCTGGAAGTATAATTTAAGGGAGCTGTGTGATTTGGACTTGCGTGGTTGTCAGCTTGCATAGACAATTGTTATAAGCGATATACCGTATGTTCGTTAGGTAGCGTGACTTTTGAGCACTGAGGCTGAGCGTAAGCACAGTTGTTGACTTCCGAGTGTCTCTTCCTTTCTTGCTCGACAATTGTTATGAGCTCTTCATTGCTAAGATCATGAATTTCAGTCCACGAAGGTAGATACGTTCCAAAAGCTTTGGATGGGTTGCTTCCCGCACCTATACACTCGGTGTAGAATCCTGCTTCCAAATAATGGGCTTCGTTTTGATTGAATGGCGTCTGATTTCCTGGTATGCGAATTGGCCTTAGCTCAATCCTTCCCTTCACACATTAGTGGTAGGTGGAGACTACAAGCTTATGCTTGTTGAGCCATGGGCTCTCAAGCAAGCTACATCCACATCTACCACATAGAACTTAGTAAGCGACCAGATTGGCCCCACCTTCAAGTCTATTTGTATGTAGCCGATTATAACGTCACTCTTATTCCTAAAACCATTGATGCTTGTTTGAGACTGCACTATATTTTATAGTGGGATGTTAGCTGTCATGAGCACAGACAGAGGCAATATGTTGACAAAAGAGCTTGTGTCCACCAAAGCTCTCCTTATGAATACGTCATTGATTTCACCCTTCAAGTAAAGTGGCCCCCTGTGATTTGGATACGGGACTTCCAAGTCCTCGTCAGTGAAGACAATAGCATTGTCATTTTCCAAAAATGACCTCTATGGTTGGGCATTGAAGCAATGAAGACTATACTATGCAGAGATGTTCATAAGGGCTACGGTAGCTGCTTCCCTTACTTGTGGTCCAAAGTCGAGTTGGTCGAAGAGTGACTTGAACTTTGGATTCCTTTGGAGAACCTATGAAGTGGTAGGCCCCGACTTCAGACCTAGATAACACTCCATCACACTCATTTCAGCTTCTGTGAGATTACAGAATGTTACTGCAGTTGTTTCTTGATAATCTTGTTGGCCAAATAGAGCCCCCAAGTGGCATTCTTCTGGCATGCCCAATGTGAGTACTTCGCTGCTGGAACCATCCTCTCATCCATCAGCAAGTGACCAAGGGATGTTATAGCTCTAGGGTTTTGAATATTTATGCCAGTAGGCTTTCTCCATGTTTTTGTAAGGGTCCAAATAGCCTCTGGTAGCTTTGGGTCATTTTTCCACAGGTGGCACAATTCATCATCGTTGAGCAAGTCATCAAAGCATGTAATGATGGCAGCCATCTTCTTTCCCCTTCGTTTTGGCAAGGGGTATTCGTCAATAGCTTGCTTCTTAGAGGGTAGCTTATAGGGTAGCCATGTCCATAAACTGGTGATAACGGCAGTATCTCGGATTGCCTTTTTCTTCCCTGGTAAGGCCTGGGGGGTTTGATTGCACCATTAGCAAACATTGTATCAAGAATGACATGGAACTCTTCATCTTTGCACTGCAATGGCAGATACATTTCCTTGTCCTTTCTTTTGCGTTGCTTTGTAGTCACTGGATGATTTGTCATCCACAGCTAATGTCTGGTGCGCTTCCTTCTTTTCACTCCTCCAAGCTTTCTGTCCAGTTGGTCTAACTGACATGCTTGTTTTCCTCACTGCTTCCAACAGCCGGGAAAATTGGCTAATGCCAATATTCTCCAAATAAACTCTGTAGCCTGCCACAATATTACTTATGCAGATCTCTACAAGTGCTTCCTCATCTTTCTCATCATAACAATCCAAAGCCAAGTCCCGGAATTGGCACTAGAAGCCTCCTTATGCCTTTGGTGGGTGTTGTTGAGTTGAGTTGTAGTGATCATTTCCTCATGCTGGAAGTACTTCTTACAAAACCTGCTGGCCAAGTCCTCCCAAGAGTGAACAGAGCCTGGTGCTAATGTTGTGTACCACGTATAGGAATGATCAGTAAGGCTTTTTGAAAATTCCTAGAGACGGAGGTTATGATCACCGGTGTGTGGTCCCAAACCGTCAATGAAGCGGCTGACATGCTCCTTCGGGCTTTCTTTCCTTCTGTCAAAAAGGACAAAGCTTAGTGTCTCATAAGCTTTGGGGTACGGCTGCTGGAGTAGATTTAATGGATATGGTGGTTGAGGGACATATTTCCAATCTTCCTGGCTTTGATTTAGTTCCTTTTCAAGCATGGCAATGACATCTTCCTGGGTGATGAAAGACGGCCCCTTTTGCTCAGAAGCCTTTTCGGCAGTAGCAGCAGCAGCAGCAGCAGACTCCTCTTGGGGTGGTCTCTCGTGTTCTTCGCTTGGCTTGGGGACTGAACTTTTTAGTTCCTTGATTGTGTCCACAATCTCCTTCTGGGTTTGCCTCATAGCATGAATGGTTGCAATGAGATCTGTGAGGGTATAAGCTTCCTTGCTTACAAGCTCTTCTTCTCTACGAGAGGCATTTTGCCTTGACTCCGAGTCATCGTGGTCCAGCTCATCTTGGGAAGCCATGGTATTGTTTCTAGCAGCTTGACGATTGCTTGGTCGTGCTCTAGATGGTTGTTTTGTTGGGTAGAAGGTGCCTCCGTTTATAAGCGCTAGAAGCCTCTTCTGGCCTAGGAACCCTAGCTTGCTTTCCCTAAATTTTCCCAAGTCTACTCTTCCATTTCTCTTCACTTCCTTCAATCCAATCCTTTTTGGTGAAAATTGCTTAATCCAAGCACACTGGGGCAAAGCTTTTTGGGGCTCCAAGGTTTTCCTGCAGCTGACTCCTTCCATCCTGGGTGAGGCACCTCTTGCTTTTCCTCCTTGTTTTCCTACCAAAGCTTGCAGAGGAAAGAATGGATAAGCGTGCTGGTCTAAAAGGTTTCTTACTTCCAGCAGCCAGTGCACATGGGTTTCACTTGGTTTTAACGATGGCTTGGTTTTGATTTGGTTTTAATAGGGTGCTGGGATATTTTCTAAGGCGATGGGCTATTTTTTTCTCTTATGTTTATCTATCTATTTGGGCTCAAGAAAATGGGCCTGAGTTTGGTGCTCCCAAGCAACCCAAAACTTTCACTCCTTGGACCATCAATGGACCTCATGAACACTTGTAACCATCCATACCACAACCAATTCAGCAAGCCCCAGGCATTTATGTGGCTTGGGTCCACTTAAGCTTGTAGCGTGGCTCGGTACTAAAATAAAGATTTTTTTTGCTCGATGTTGCGTGTCATGTGGCGTGTTTGTGCTCGGGCTCTGCCGTATTGTAACGGGCTATGGACGGGCCTAGCGGTGCTTGACAGGACAATAAGTGTGGGTTCATGGAACCAGTACATTTTACAGGCTCATTGCGACCTTTCTGCATAGCGGGTTGCATATTGGCTTGGTGTGGCACGCGGACCATAACTTGTGCAAGCGCATACGACAAATTCTTGCATATCCCGGTCGGGCTTCTTTCTCAATTGAGTATTGTACTGCGGTAAAAATATATTTGGGCCCAGCCTTAGATTTGTTGGGCCTCAACACTTTCCACGCTGCGAGAATGAAATTGGAAATATGTCCTCACTCACACAAAAGAATCTAACATTCTTTATCTATCTTTTTGGCTAGGTTAGTAAAACAAGATAACAAATGATTGGGCATACCTAAAATATTGAATTTTTTTTTAGAAGATAAAACATTGGTTTTGATATCACATGTAACACTTCTTAAGCATTAACAACTAAAAGGCACTATCAATGGGGTCTAGCCAAGTGATCTAAAGTTCAAACCCCAATAACATCTTGGTAGTGTGTGTGTGTGTGAGAGAAACTCCCCTCCCCCCTTAGACTATTGCTTCTATTTTATTTTTTTTAAATAGCTAAAAGGCACTAGCTTCATCCTCACCCTCATCTTCTTAATCATCAAGATGGTATGCTTGTAAACACTGTAAACCTACTACCATAAGTCTTCTCCTCTCAACAAATCTTGTGACACCTAATTTGTTATTCTATTTAACAATTGTGTTTCATGATGCCAATTGTAAATTGATGGTTTTACCAAGGTTAATATTTTTAATTGTTTATGATTAATAAGTTTTTCTTAATTTTTTTTATACAAGCGATATGGGGCAGGAACAAACTATACATATGACTAACCTAGGCTCATCCCACCCAAGTCCACCACCTACCCCATTTTGAAATCTTGGGTCCATCCCTGATATGGGGGTTAGGGGGAATTGGTGATCCACTTGGCGTTAGGGCGGTAGTCCTTGGGAGTCACTAAAGATATCCTAGAAGCATGTGAGTAAAGGTTCGATTGCTGGGTGTGCTGCCAAAACAAAGAGGCAGAGTATGAAAACAAGGGAGATGAGAGGCCAACTGTGAGTAGGGGTAGCAATTTTCGACGCGACCCAATTAACGACTTGAAACCCACATGTAAAATTAGGGTTTTGTAGCATCAATTTTATTGCCGAATCAAGTAGCAACATAGGGGTTGAGGAAATTCTAGTTAGCACCTAAGTTGATAAAAATGCGGATAAGGAGAGATTCGATGGAACACCACTGGATCTGTCAATGGACTTCTCAATCCGATAATCCGATTACAATTTGAATCTAGCAATCCGATTATAAATGGATCCATATATGCATTATAGTTGATCTGATTCGATAATAATCTGGTCCGACTTAGTATGAAGTATAATTTAGTTCTTCTATGCTTTATATTAATATTTTATATGTGTAAATGAGTAATTTTAGTTTTATATGAACTAAATACACTTAAAACAAATTTTTATGTTAAAATATCAAAATTTAATATAAAAAGTAGATAAATACAATAAAAGAACGAGGCTACTAATGAAATTTTGATTTTTTGTACATCTCAAAATAAATCCGATAATAATTTGATCTGATCAGAATCCGATGCGTACCGGATATTGATTGATAGGTGCAATTCAATAGTCCAAATACGATTTGAATCCAATAATCCCATTATAAATGAATTCAAATTTGGATTGAGATATATCTAATCTGTTTACAGGTTTAAACACCAAAGATGCATTGCTCGTAGCCAATGTGTTGGTTGCGCAAATCTCACGGCCTGGGGTTCCGGGCCAAGGGGATGTGCGTTAACAAGTGGCTTCCTGCTTTTGGATGCGGTGCGGTTGTGCACGGGCGTGCCAGCACGGTCTACCGTGCGTCGATATGGTGATGTGGATGAAAATGGTTAAGTGGTGCGCCTGTTTGAGTTCGACTCCTAATCAAACGATTGTGACCGAGAGAGGAACTGATCTCGGCCGTCAGGTTCACGGCCTGAGCTACAAGGCCGTTTAGTGGTGGTGTTGATGGTGGATTTTGGGCGTTGCTCCGGCGCATTGCTCAGGGAGTGACGGTCGTATGATATATGGGGTGAATGAGAGAGTAATATAGATGGTGCTCCGGCGCCTTGAATTCAAGGGTCGTATGATATATTGATGAATGGATTTTCCTTAAAATCTAACACTACTCCTAGGAAAGCAAGTAAAGATATTGAAAGTGCATTATAGGAAAATATAATTTGTTCCGTGGGAGGCTTTTGTTTAGTGTTTGAACCCTTTGAATGTAGCTCGAACTTGGTATTTATAGGAGGAGGGCTTGGAGGAGTAATCGAGGCTGAAAATCTGCATGGTGGAGCCTGATTAGAGCAAGTGGGTAGTCCAATTGACATTTGGGGTCGTGAAGCATGTTGGTGTGACCCCATGAATCCTGGTAAATCTCGGCCGCCGCCCTGATCGTGGGTTCTGCGCTTCTGGCCGTGGGAACGCATTTATTGCTCTGATAGCTGGGAACCTAACCTCTCAAGCTGTGAGAATCCTTGTGAGAATGTTTGCGTCTAATCACTCTGATTCCTATCACCAAATCCTGACTTCAGTCACTTCCCACCTTCCCTCGTGCATTAAATGCTTATTAATGGCCAGTGGGCTTGCTGCAATAAACAGAGGCATTACTTCATTAAATGAAGCATGGGACCCTGCTGTCACGTGATGATTTGACTTTAATACCTTTGGCCATGATTTTGTTCGGCCTCGGTCTCGGCTTATAATCGAGGCCGAGGTGATCATGCCTTAGCAATTTTTCTTCTGATTAGGAAGGCCAAACATCTTGGCGAAACACCGCGTTTTAGCCTTACGAGCAAATGCTAGGGCCGAGAAAAAGGGGCTCCTTCTGGCCGTGATTTATTAGGCACAAACATTGCCCCCACATCCCCGAATTCTTCGGTCTCGGCATGCGTAGGGGCCGAATGGATTCCAGGGGATGGACCCTTTGCATTCTTTCTGAAGTGATTGACAACTGGTGCATTAAATACGCAGGACAGTCGGCGCATTTAATGCCCAAGCGCATTTAATGCCCAAGCACGTCGTGCAGGCCATAATTGCCCAGGCTTATGCGAGGCGTCGCTTCGCCTCGTCAAATGAAACGACGGTCTCTGGGCTTCCGACACGTCATCGTGCTTTTTGAGCACACTGTCAGAGCGTTACGTCTCTCTCTCGAGAGACGCCCTTTCATTTCGAATTCTAGCGCCAATATAAAAACCCAAACTTCTTTGCTCTTTCCTTACGCTTTCAGAATTCTCAGACGCCCAAGCTTTGCCAAAAACCTCTCTCAGTCCTTCAATCCCACCGCGCTCTTAAGTCCCTAATTTTACCAGAGAACCTTGCCTGTAACCACGATTTTCTTTCATTCTTGAGTTCCGTCTTTTCAAGAACCCACAAACCCTTACCCTTTTCTGGGCTTTCTTCCGGTGTTCTTTACGTTCATCGCCTTTTCTCTGCATTTTCCCTCCAAACAACCAACTTAGATCTGTTTCAATGGCCTCCAGTACCTCTACATCTGTTGAAGCTCGGTCCCAAGCCTTCCAAACTGAGTTCGAGGATATTTGCCGAGAAATCCAAGACTCGGTCCTACCCAATATCATCACGCCTTGGACTGATGATGACGGCGTTGCCACTGATTCCTGCGTTCTCGGCCCCTCTGTTGATGGCGGAATGCCAGGGAGGCTAGTGGCCCATTTGAAGAACAATCTGGTGGACCTCTCGGCCTTTGACGGGGGGGACTTCCAAGATTGGAATGTTGCCAGGCCGCAGCAACAATGGCCAACCTCGACACCGGATTGGGAAAAATGGCTGCCGAGGATGGAGCATTTCTTCGGCCAGCAATGGAAAGATCAAGGCATCTACCACTTGATCAAGCTGTTCGATCGGCCGCTCACCATGGACCGATCGATCTTGGCCGCCGCCCTGTGCTTTTGGTCGTCGGCCACCAATACAATGAACTTTCGGTTTGGCATGATGACGCCGACCGTTCTAGACATGGCCGCCCTTTTCGGCCTCTCTCCTCTCAGCGTAGAAGTGAACGCCGCACTTGTTGCTCCTGAGGCAGAAGGGAGCTTCAAGGCCGCCTGGCCCGCGGTCACCAAGATACCCGGGAGCAAGGCGAAAAACATGCTCAACTACTCCAGTTTTTACAGCAACTTCGGCGTAGAGGACAGCGCCGAAGATGACGCCATCGCGCCCCTCGGCGAAGTTGAGCACGCCGCATTCTTGCTGTACTGGCTGTGCAAGTTTGTGTTATGCACCCAGGCGAACAAGGTCATCCTGGAGTTCGCCCACTTGGCCGATTACCTTGCGCAAGGAGGAAGATTAGCACTCGGCCCATTCCTGCTCGGCCACATCTACCGCACGCTTCATGACATCGTCACCGATGGGATGAAGCCGAAGCACGGTGGTCCACTGTGGGCTTTCCAGTTTTGGCTGCAAGCTTACTTCCCAGAGCTGAGGGGGGTGGCCAACATTACTGACACCGAGCCGTTGGCCAACGCATTCGCCCGAGCCCCCAGGAAGCATAACACATCGGCCCTCTGCTATAAATTTTTCTATGGCCTGGCCGAGAGAACTGGCGCGCAGTTCCGCACCTGCCTTGCTCGGCCATTCCCCCTGTTCCTGGCACATGACCTCTCCGTTATTCCTGATGGCGAGACAGAGAACGATTTGAAGGAGATCTGGGGCTCCTTCCTAGTTTCACGTGATCTTTACTGCGGCCTATCTAAGGCCGGGGCCGAGGTTTATCTGCCAAATTTCGTGGCGCGGCAGTTCGGCCTGATCCAGACGGCCCCACTTCCCCCCTTGTCAATCAACCGGCTCTCGTCCTGGAGGGCCGATGTCACCCAGCAGCACGGCGTAGTTGGCATTTCCTTCCAGCTCCAAAAGGGGATGACCTTCCTGACTCTGACGCCTTGGTCGCGTTGCAATGCATATGACGAGGATGGAAGGGTCTGGTACGAGGAGTGCATATCGGCCAGATTTATCTGGCCCGTTCAAGAGGCCGCGAGGGTGGCTCTGAAGGATGCAGATTGGGACCCCCTCCCCCCTAAGGGCAGCAAAGTGAAGAAGGTATCAACCGGGCCTCTTCGACCGAGTACCCCGGCCGTCGCCGTACCCAGGGTGACGGCCCCTCCTTCGACTGGAGCAACGGTCGCTGCTTCGACCGCGGCCCCAACTCCCAGGACGACGGTCGAGGTGGGGGCGCGGAAGACTATTGCGCATAGGACCGTGCCGTCCTCTCCTCCTGCTCGGCCAAGTGCCGTTGCTGGTAAGCACTCCTTTATATATTTTTTATTTCCTTCGTCCTCGTTTATCTTACTCTTTACTTCTTTTTGCCTTTTTCTCTTCGTATACGCAGGCCCGGGTCGCAAGAGGGGTCGAGAGGCACCAAGCACTGAGGCTGCCCTTGCTGAGGTGGCGCCGGCTGGGAGTGTTGCGGTCGAGACGGTGGCGCCAGAGCGGCCGAGAAAAAGGGCCCTCCTTGTTTGCTCGGAGGGCGAGGATGAGAAGGAAGTCCCCCCTGTGATTATAAGTGAAGCCCCTCCTGTGGCCGTGAGTATTCCTCGATTTCTTCCCTCTTCTCCATTCTTTAGGTCACACCCTCCCCTTGTCTATAAATTCTGATAATTCGGTTCTTCTCTCAGGCCGAGGTGCCGAATGTAGAGGAGGTGGCCGCAGCCGAGGTGGTGATCGAAGAGGTGGGCGCCGCGAAGGCGATGGTTGAGGGGACGGCCACTTCCGCCGAGGTGGTAGAGATGCTGGATGCCGAGTCAGCATTCGAGGAGGTGCCGGCTGCTGAGGAGGCCGCTGAAGAGGTCGCTGAGGAGGCCGCCGAGGAAACTGCTGCGGACGTGCCAGATGATGAAGTCATTGTCGTGGAACGCGGACCGCCCCAGCGGAAGTCCTTTCGGCCGTTTCTGTCGTGCCTTCCTTGGCTGCTACCGCGCCTGCCGAGCCGTTGCCGTCCGCTCCTAGCCATCCAAGCGACATCGTGTTCCGCTCGGTAAGCATTTTGCCTTCATTATACTTAGCTTTTATTATTTAGAATTGCGCTACATGCTTCTGACCGAATTTTCGCTTCCAGCCTCCTCGCTCGTCGCCGCTATCCATGGTTGCTGCAATCATGCCCCCAGCGCCGTTGTCCCAGGACTCGACGGTCGTGGCCAAGCTGGCGGTAACCGGGGCCACAGTCGTGGGTGTGCCGAGTCTCGTGCGGGCTATTTCGGCGGTCCCGACCGAGCTTTCGGTCGCCGAAGTTCCCGCCGCGTCGCTCGCCACTACCGTGAGTATTCGGCCTTTTTCTTTATCTTGTCGTTCCTCATGTCCTGGTTGGTTGTTTCTCACCCAACCTTTTTCCATTTCCAGGAGACCACCTCCTCTGATGATCTTGAGGAGTTATACGCCAGCCTCCATGAGGAAGGAGGTAGCTCAACCTCGGCTCCCCTGGACGAGGATTCCAAGACCGTCGTTGAACGGCTCCGAGAGTTCCTTTTCCTTGGAGTTCATCAAATGACCATTGCCGAGGCATTCATGGAGTTCAGGTCCTGCCTGGATACGGCTATGGCGCTCGGTCTGCTGAACTCGGCTCAGCTGGATGAGTTGCAAGCCCGTCTGGCCGAAGGCGCGTTGCGGCCGAGAACGAGCTGAAGTCTTCGGCCAGGCAAATCCTTAAAGCAGCGACCGAGACGAAGACGGCATTGGCCGAGCGGAAGCTAATCCGGGCGAGGTGGCAGGCGGACATAGACGGCGGGGATATCGCTTGGCGAAGGATCACCTGCCTGATTTGGGGGATGTTCAGCGAAGGGGTATGAGCGGCGAGCGGCTGTTTTAAATGTTTCTTGGGGATGTAATAATTAACCACATACATACACTTTATTTTATACATATATTTTTGTATGACATCTGTATATATTCTCTGATCGGCCACGATTGGCCGTTCACTCTTTTTGCAAAGACAAACCTTTTAATATGAATATAAGGCCAGGGCCTTCTTTCTTGGACGATCAAATGTGTGCTTCTTGCCTCATGTTGACCGCACCGTTTGTTTAACTCGTTCGCCTATTTCCCCCTCTTTTTCTTTTTGACTTTTTTGTCGTAGGCCCTCGGTGCCATTTTTTCTGGAACTTGGATCGAGTTGTAAGCATCGAGTCTCGACTGTTCTAAGTTTTCTGAACTCCAGGGCGTGGTTTGCGAGCAGTCATTCCTCTTTGGGCTATCTTGCCTGATAATTTGAAGAAATCGAACCCCCAGTTCCAATAGTCTATCAATGTCATGGCCGTAGGTCAAGACGCAAGGAGATGTGTTTACGACCGAATTTTTTGAGGTGCGGCGTGCTAAAAGAACTTGAGGAAATAAGTTGCGCCAAACCCTGGGTTTCCTTGATAGGTACGGCTTTGTGTCACCTGGCGCCCCCGGCTGCCCCCGTGTTAAGCCGTTTTTCATGATAGGCCGGATATCTTCGAACTGAAACCCTTGAAAAGGCCTCTCCCGTTGCGCATCGTTTCGCGGCTTTACCTGCTGGGTCGTTCCAGCAAAGGGCTTGGCCGCTGCAACTGAGCCGGGTGGTATCTGAGGAACGTCGTGGGCTTGACCGAGGTACGTTTGATTCGCCGGCCATCGAGGTACGGCCACCTGGTTCTGTTGGATCGCGTCATAATGGGAACCTAGGTGCGCCTGCGTTATCGTCGGAATGGCCGGATCGTATATTTACAGTGGTAGTGCAGCGGTCAAGCCATTCTGATCGTATTGTTGTGATGGAGCTTCGGTCACGTTGCTCTGGCCGGGTGGCGCTCGGTCGGCCAAAGTATAGGTTGGGCCGAATTGCTGGACCGTAGACAATGCAGGGTTACCCTGCCCTAACGCTTTGGCCAAAGCATGGAGTGGGCCACATGCTGTCTCTGCCGGGTAGGTTGGTCCGGGATTCGCCCATGTGGGCTTGAACTGCCCCCAATTTTTCGTCGGCGGTGGAGAATGCTGGCCGTATCCTGACGCTTGGGTTCGGCCAGAGATGTCGAGGCTGCTGCTTTCGTCTTAAGGCTCGATCCTTTCACGCTCTTGGCTTCTCTGTCCGGCCCTAGTAGGTGTTGCGGGCGAGGTCGCCGGCATCCTTTCCTGGAAGAGCGTCTGCAGTCCCGAGGAGAACCTGTCCATTGCGGCTATAAAGGATGTCTCTATCCTGTGGGCCTGCTTAGACATGAGATCTTCCACCACGGCTTGCTCCTGTATGGACTCGGCCGTGCGATCCGTCATCACTGGGACGCTGGCCGAGACTCTAACCGCGTGTTCGGTCTCGGTGACAGTGATTGGTGAGGTGGACTCATGAGTCTCAGAAGTCATTTCGACTGCTTTGTTTTTGAGCTTTTCCTGTGCCCTAGTTTCCACCATGAGTTTTTGACAAGAGTCCCACTGGGCGTGCCAAAAGTGTTGGCTGCGCAAATCTCACAGCCTAGGGTTCCTGGCCGAAGGGATGTGCGTTAACACGTGGCTTCCTGCTTTTGGATGCGGTGCGGTTGTGCGCGGGCGTACCAGCACGGTCTACCGTGCGTCGATATGGTGATGTGGATGAAAATGGTTAAGTGGTGCGCCTGTTTGAGTTCGACTCCTAATCAAACGATTGTGGCCGAGAGAGGAACTGATCTCGGTCGTCAAGTTCACGGCCTGAGCTACAAGGCCGTTTAATGGTGGTGTTGATGGTGGATTTTGGGCGTTGCT
>NW_018922677.1:67113-124819 GCF_002207925.1 Prunus avium
TAAAGATATTGAAAGTGCATTACAGGAAAATATAAGTTGCTCCGTGGGAGAGGCATTTGTTTGGTGTTTGAACCCTTTGAATGTAGCTCGAACTTGGTATTTATAGGAGGAGCGCTTGGAGGAGTAATCGAGGCTGAAAATCTGCATGGTGGAGCCTGATTAGAGCAAGTGGGTAGTCCAATTGACATTTGGGGTCGTGAAGCATGGTGGTGTGACCCCATGAATCCTGGTAAATCTCGTCCGCCGCCCTGATCGTGGGTTCTGCTCTTCTGGCCGTGAGGACGCATTTATTGCTCTGATAGCGGGGAACCTAACCTCTCAAGCTGTGAGAATCCTTGTGAGAATGTTTGTGTCTAATCACTCTGATTCCTATCACCAAATCCTGACTTCAGTCACTTCCCACCTTCCCTCGTGCATTAAATGCTTATTCGTGGCCAGTGGGTTTGCTGCAGTAAACAGAGGCATTACTTCATTAAATGAAGCATGGGACCCTGCTGTCACGTGATGATTTGACTTTAATACCTTTGGCCGTGATTTTGTTCGGCCTCGGTCTCGGCCTATAATCGAGGTCGAGGTGATCATGCCTTAGCAATTTTTCTTCTGATTCAGGAAGGCCAAACATCTTGGCGAAACGCCGCGTTTTAGCCTTACGAGCAAATGCTAGGGCCGAGAAAAAGGGGCTCCTTCTGGCCGTGATTTATTAGGCACAAACACAATGTTTATGATTGCCTGTTAGTGCATTGATTGTAATTAGGTAGGTGTCTCCATCTGTGTTTCCTATGTTTATTGTTGCATCAGGATCCAAATCTAGAGAGTCAAAGGACACAATTAGAAGGATCTAAGGCTTAACACCCCGTTTCCCTTTGGTACAACATTCTTAAAGATCAACCTCATAACAACAATAAATTAGAGGGGTGGAGGTAGGTGGGTTATGTTTCGAGGAGGAAGTGGGTGGGGTCATGTTGAGCGGTTAGGCCATGTTTGGTAGGCTAGACTGGATTGGATATATTCAATTAAAATGGCTCTGGAACCCAACCTCAAACGTGGGTTTACAACAAGCGCAAGCTTCTCGTCGTCTCCCATGCTCAGCCTCTAGTACATCTTCTTTCTCCGGTTTGCCTTCTTCTCTCTCTTCTCACTCTTCTCCTCTTTCTCTCTCCCCTCTCTCCTATCCTCTCTCTTCTCCTTTCTCCTTTCTCCTTTCTCTTGCCTCTCAATTTCTTCTCTCTCCTTTTTTCAGGAAGAGATTGATTTGGCTTTGATTTGGCTCAAACAATGTTAAGATTTCTATCTAAAACTTTGGTTTTTCAATTTTTATTGTTTTGATTTTATTCATTTGGCTTTGATTTGGCATGTGTTTCACGGCTTCTATGCCTAACATGTCAAGCTCATCTCGGCAATCAAATCCATTTTCGTCTCCTTCTTTCCTTTGTTGGACACTGTTCTCATTTCCCAGATCCTTGTGTTATTGGATTGATTACAAATTTAAAAAATTTGTATATTTTTACTACAAATTTAAAAACTCTGTTCTTGTTCTTGTTTCCCAGCTTGATGTTCTTTGTTGGTTGCACAAAATAAATAAATAAAAATTGTCCTGCAAATCTTTGGGTACTGTTCTTTGTTCGGTATTGTTCTTTGATGTTGCTTTTCTGATTTTTCATGGCGATTTTGGGATTCTGTAGTTGGGATTTGGCATTGGATTTGGATGGAGATAAAAATGGGTGTCAATTGAATAAAATAAAATTTTGAAGTCAAGTCCAGTGTGTTGTTTGGTACAAAACTAAACATGATTGGACTTAAGATCCAGGTCAGCCCAAACCAGCCCAATTCAATACCTAACAATCAATCTTAACTAGTCCAAGTCAGCATGCCAAACAAGGCCTTAGTGTATGTGAAGTGGTTTGAGGCGAAACGGGTTTGGGTCTTGCATTTGAGGTGTTAAAATGTAAGCCAATTCGATAGCACGAGCCAAAGTGGGCGGTGTGAGGGGGAGAACATCATCCTCAACTTCATCTCTTAATCCACCAATAAAAGTACCTTTAGGCCTTGTTTGGTACACCTCTCAGGCCTGGATTGGATTGAATTAAAATTAAGCCCATGTTTGGTTTACCTACTTCTAGTTCTAAGTAGGGATTATCAATGCAGGCCCACCAACAACACCTCCTTAGAAAGCGTTAGTGAATCCCATGCGGAAGGGGGAACTCAACAATCCCGTGCATTCAGCGCACTTCTGTGCTCATACTTAGCCACTCAATTCAAGTCCATGTAATTACCATCATCCCCCTATGTCGAGTTCTTAATCGACAATGACTCCAACCCTGAACACAACGAAGTGCCCCACCCAATTGCCGAGCAAATCCCATGGATCTGAGTGGGTGTGAGGGCTCGTGCTAGTGCCTACAATACCTAGGCAAATATGAAATCGCCATTGAATGGAAGGACCAAAATTGAGAGAGAGAGAGAGAGAGAGAGAGAGAGAGAGAGAGAGAGAAAGAGAGAGGATGGTGTTACAACTCTCGCTTCCCTTGGAGAGAGCCAGTGGTCCACGAGCTTCATGGCTAGGGATTGGCCTTGTGGTTGATGCTTTTGGGCGATTGTGGCTTTGGGTTAAATAAAAAATAAATATTTATTAGTTTTTTTAATATTTTATTTAATTAAACAAACATATTTTTATTTAATCAAATGAACATATTTTTATTCAAGTCCTAGTCTCAGTCCCGGTCCAGCATTATACCAAACGCAGGACGAGTCTTATTTTGCTTAGTCCTAGTCAAGTTAATTCAGGAGAGGCCTTAAGCATAGTCCATTCCTTAAGCATACTCCATGCCAAGATAATCCTGAGTAACAAATGACGGCTTAAGTTGGTCATCTGTCCAACCTTCAGCTTTTCAAGATAGCTTTCACTTGACTAAAAGTATCTGCCCAGAAGTAAGAGATTCAGTCGTGGAGGAAGAGAAGGGAAGGATTGGATGGTGTAAGTAAGGGACAACGGAGGAAGGAGACTATATGGAAGGGAGGGTGGTGGTGTTGGAGGAGGGAAGGGTGGTGCGGGCGGAGGAGGGTTGCTAGACTAGAGGCACAGTAATCTAATCGGAGTTCTTCCACCATCGATTTTTGAAGGTCGATGTTGGGATTGTTGAGAGTGTAAGGTAGTGACAGGTTTCTGAATATCAGAGAGGTCCGTCTGGAACCCATCTGGGCGAGCGTAGCGTTGATGGTGGAAACAGTGTCCTAAAAATCTTGGAGGTGAGGTGTGAGCTGATCTCGTTGAAGGTCCAGAGTCACATCCATGGTGGAAACGGGGCCGGTGGAGGGCTCACCCTTTCTGCCCATGGCCAATTAGGCTATGATACCAGGCTGATGGCACCGAAAGTAGTAAAACACAGAGAAAGTAAGAACATGTTTGGTATTCTATTTGAATCCAACTTTTTTAAACTTAAAAACAAAATTTGAGTCGAAAGCTCAAATAATCTGTTTGATAGGCCTAGTTTTGAAAATCTGAACTTAAAAATAACTCAAAAAATCCAATTTGAATAAAGTGGTAAATGGTGCCACATGAGACAACAGTGGTGGAAATCCTTTTACACTTTACAAGTTGAATATTGATTGAGATGGGGAATTGGAATCACATTTAATTGGGAGGAAGAAGAAGAAGATCCTCCTGCCAATTGATCTCATAAATATTCATATACCGAGTACCTATATATCTACAGTGTGAAAATCTCATCTGCAAATTCAACCCTAGCTTAGCATGTTCTACTTGTAGAACTTGACCAAAGCTTGGCTTGTTCAACCCTAGTTATTCTTTTTCTTACTTTTCTTTATGAATATAAATTTTTTTGATTTAATTTTGGTTTTATTCTTGAAACTGGAACTGAGGACTACTCAATACTAATTGCTGATGATTCAACAATGAATGGTTGAGTAAGTGTCCTTGAGAGATATTGTCGGACTGAATCGTTGCGTTATTGAAACTGCAATTAGAGTTGACGTATTTCTTTGATGGGTATAGTAGTCCATGATCATCTGCAATTGGATGATCATGGCGCTTGAGCCGGTTTTCGATGCTTGGGATTGCTGGGAAGTTCAAACCATTGAATTGAGGGAGCTTTTGAAGCAAATGACTGTTGATGCTGCCGCTGCTGCTGCTGCTGATATTGGAATGGTCATTAATGAACAACGGTTTCTGGTCTAAACCGGTAGTCCTGGAACAGGGAAACCTATTTGGAGTTGATTGGAGTACGGTTCCAGTTGGGTTAGAGTATTGGCCATCCGCCAGAAAACTAGTGAGTAATGAGTAGTCCATGGCGTCTAGTAAGTTGGAGAAGGAAGAAGATTTCTGGGGCTTGAGATCAGTATTATTAGTACTCATGTTGTGACCAAGGCCGGGAAGGGGACTTTTCAGGCTTGGTAACAGGACATCATTGAGAAAATCTTCTTCTTCTTCAACTTCTTCTTCATGATCGATTGGCAGCACCGCTGCTGAACTTGAGACGTTGGACTTCTTGTAGATTCGACAGAGAACCCAATCATCCAACTGGAAGAGAGAAAAACAAACCAACGAAAGAGTACGTATTGGTCAAGTTATATACCACAAAGTATAGTTCATAAACAGAAAGTGTTAACAGCTCTAAATTAAACTGATCTGCATCACCATCGTGATTCATGATATAAAGCGAAATTGGGGAAATAATTTAGACGCGATATGGAATGCATATGTAATGCAAACAGCTCTAAATTAAATGAAGTAGAAGGTATATATAGTTGCTCACCCTCATGGATAAATCTTTGAGCTTCATGGTTTTGCTGGTGGTGGTGTAGTTGTTTGGATTCTCTGGAAGGCGATATTCATGCATGATCCAGTTGGTCTTGATTCCTTTAGGGGGTCTTCCCTTGTAGAAGACAAGAGCCTTCTTCACACCAACGTTCTGGCGTCCTCCTAATGACGCCACAATCGTCTTATCTGTTCCTGTTGCCTTCCAGTACCCTGACGCGGCTGCCCTGTTCGGCCTTGCGCCATTCGGGTACTTGCGATCTCTAGGACTAAAGAAGTACCATTCTTTCTCACCAAACGCAGCTTTGGCTAATTAACGATATATCAGCATCCATAAAAGAACACGCAATTAGCAATTAATGGCTTAAAAATGCATGTTAACCTTATAAAGTAATGAACCAATGAGGAAATTAATTAATCACCTGGCAATTCCCATGGATCAAACTTGTAGATATCAACTTCAGCTATGATGGAAACGGGTAAGGGTGTGGAGGCCACCTTCTTTGTAAGGTAGTGAAGGATGAGCTCTTCATCTGTAGGGTGGAACCTAAACCCTGGGGGCAGGCTTGATTCTGGGTTTTTCATCATCAAATAAATATTTCCTTCTGGTAGGGATATGATACGCTTGCTATATATATATGCACTAATTGAGCACCTGATTTAAAATTAATACAAGGGGCTGGCTTTGTCTGGTTTAGTTTAGTTGGGTAATATGAAAGAAAGAGGAAAATGGATGTGGAAATTAAGTGAAGGGAGGGGGATATATGCCTCTCTAGACTCCAGTTGTGACAAGACAAACTGGAAATTAAAGAAGAGGAGAATTGAAATTTTTAGGAGAGAAAGAAACGAAGGGCTTTTATGGTTGTGGTTTTTTGTCGGCATGCGGAAAAAGAAGAGATTAGGCCAAGGGGTTGGGATGAAGAATAGAATAGCAGATGATGGTGAGGAAAAAACAAATCATCTGTTACATTTTCTGGAAGAAATATAATACGAGGCCCACAGATACGCTCCCCTCCGATGTCGTATGTGTGCCAGCTGTAAGGCTTTTTTATGTACGTACGTATGTATGTATGTATGTATGTATATCTACAATGTGTCCGTCCATTTATACCAGAGTTTGATTTCCCTTTACACTAGAGTAGTCATAATATCATTTTGTCAACAGAAACGTATGTATGTATGCATGCATGGTCCAATCTCCAATCTCCAATCTCCAATCTCCAAAGGGAATGGAACTGTTGGTTTTGTCCTTCCCAAGTTTTGTTTTCGCGTAAAAGGGAAGAGGGGAAGAGGGGAAGAGGGGAAGAGGAATGAGAGATGACAAAATAATAGATAGATATCATGGAATGGAATAAAGAAGATGCATGGCGGCTAGACAAAGCTCCAAGGATGAGACATCATCAACCTCTTCTCAGATAGAATCGTGACACGTGTTCTTTCATGTTTGGAGAAGCTAGGCCCAGAAGCCCATAATAATCAAGTCCCACACAGTTCACAGCACAAGTAGAAGCCTACTCCTATGATGCCTGCCTAGTCATCAATCATCTTCCTTTTCTTTTTGGTCGAAAAGTCATCAATCATCTTCATCATGCCGTAATAATGCATCTCACCTTGACTTTATTCTTTTTCTCATTTTTCCAAGTGTTTGTTTGAACTTTGAGGTTACTTTTAAAATGCAGATAGAAATATTCCTATGCCCTATCTCTCCCTGCGTGCGCTTGCCACGAGTACAAGCCTACTGTCAGTTTGGTACACAAACTTTGACAGCATAAGTGTTTAGGGCTTTAGTGATTGTCTAACATGGCGTTTCTATCGCCCACATATGTTCAATTACTTTATGCAGTGTGGGATGCGAAGCGTGCAGGATCTACACTCTTTCTCGAGACTTCTAATTTGTCATCCTCTAAATCCGTATAATGTTACTAAAGAAGAAAGAAAAACCAATAATAATTCATGTTCACAAATAAAGATAAAAAAATTACTAATAGCTTTTCTTCAAAATCAATGATAATACATTTGATGGTTTCAGAAAGAAGAGATAATAAATGTGATGTTTAAGTATGTCAATTCAATATGGACGTACTCAAACAGCACAAGAAGACAACACAGAAAATAATGGACTGATGGGATTGGCTGGAAATCATGCAAAAAAAGGTTTGAAAAGCAAATTATATTAAAGTTGTCAGATTTACATACGTGGGTGGCATTCTATGAACCAAATTTCTTTCCTCTTTCTTCTTTCTTCTTTCTTCTTTCTTATTATTCTTCTTTATGAAGCCTGCATATATACAAGATTTACAAGAGAAAAAAGAAATCAAATTTCAAACCAGATTGATTTATGAAATGAGCAAAATTAATTTGATGTTTTGTACAAAATCAGTGTGATAGGAACCCTTGTTTTATAGTCTTTTTCATTTTAATATAGCCAACTTACTATATTAAGAGGTTGAATTGTATTGTGTTTGTTGAGTAATATGAATACTTCTCTCGGTGCATTTGGGTTAAGGTTGAACGGTGTTCTATCATTGGTATCAGGCCAGTGAACCTACGCTTCCCTTCTCACGGTGCATGTAATTCCTCTAAATTAGAAACTTATTAGAGGAAACTAGAAATTTCGAGCATGTGGTTGAACTTGAAACTCAAGTCCTAGCTAAATTCTAAAAGAAATTAGAAAATATCTCCTGTTTTTCCTTATGAAGCAAATTCAATCCGGTAATTTGGAGTTGGGACCACTCACTTGTGTTCTTTAATGCTTCACCAATCCTAATATTACTAATTAATATTATAATTATAGTAAGAAATTTAGATGGTCTAGCAGAGGCAGGCCGGTAGCTAAGTAAGACAGACTTGGAGTTTTGGAGGTATTTATTTGGTGAACATTTTCTTTGGTTTAGGTGAACTCAGTGGTTGAATCAACGCCACACTATCATGCCAGCTAAGCATTCACATTTCCGCGTGACATGTCCATTATTGTGGCACCTCGTTAAAAGTTTGACCATGATTTACGTGTCAAGTCTTAAGCTAAGCAACCACATCCAGTTTCGATTCATTTCGTGAGGAATGTTACGGTCAGTCGCCGGACTCATTTTAACGGTTGATGTATTATAGGCTCCACATCCATTAACGACAACGACTACCTATCACTACCTTTATTTCATTCATCTACAAAATTGTGATTTGTTTAACAATGGAAACATCGGGTATTTCATATCAGCCAAGGAAATCCCATTGAAAAAAGTTCCTTGACAAGGACACTCGCAGCCCATACATAATTCATAGATGTAGAACAACAACAATTAAGTTAATTGGTTCCTTCCTTCCTTGGTACCACACGTGGAGGAGTACGTGCGGTTTTGTGACTATTAATTTTGACTTGACTTTCTATCAGCTTTAGTGTTACAGTAACAGATACCAAACAAGGAGGAATAGGAATCTAACCATCACACTAATTTCAAGAGTCTAACCTACAAAAACAGCCTGGATGATATTTCATTCATCGAAGGTTACAAACCCTAAACTGTAGATCCACGTGTCCCAACCATAGCAAACCAAGTGTCCACAGCCCTTTTTCTTTCTTTTTTCTTTTTTCATAATTGAAAATACCATAATAATACTGAGTTATGCAAAATGCAGAGATTTACCAGTTCAAAGCAGCAGCCCTAGTTTGTGGACTCACATTAAATCTGCAGCAATTTGTTTGTTTTTGTGCTCATATTAAATCCTAGTTTAATAATAATTTCCTACTAATTGAAAACTTTTAGCATTCAAATTGAGCACGCCATGATTCCTTGTAAGGAAAAGAAAATGCCAACAAGTGCATCCTAGATTTGGGGAGCTCCCACGATGTATGTATGTATGTATGTATGTATGTATTTATGTATGAAGCCGAACAAAGGGACAAATTGGTGTGGTCATAAGATGATGCAAGGTTTTGGGAGCATCTGCTAAGAAAACGAATAAATTTTTCTATTAAGAAAACGAATGAAACCCAAAAAAGATGATTTTACACTACTCATATTAAACTATTGTTATTCAAAGATGAGCTTTATTTTATTCAACCCACAATGGGCTTCACATTATCTTTGGTTTTATGCACGACTACTCCTTTAGGTCATGCGTGATGAAAAATAAAGTACCTGGAATTTCAAATGTTCTTCCCCTGCCTCCATTCCTCTCCTAAATAAATATTCACCTGAAAATCAAATACTCACATGTCAAAAATGCATGACCGAAACCAACCAACACACCGTAATGTTTTGTGACAATTGACAAAGTAAACCATACTCATGAGCCTTAGACTGAAAAAGACAGATTAAATAACCAAGTGAGGAGTGTAAAATTACCATGGCTAAGGTGGTGATATAAAATATATAAATAAAAAATAGCTCCCCAGATAGAAACTTAGAGGGAAACAAAACAGGCTAACCTAAAAGTAGCAATGAGAATGAGCAGCCCTCCGTCAGATATTCCCATTCAAATCCACCAAAGTGATCCCTTTCAATGCCAGGTGATTAATTTTATCACTACTGTATTAGTTTATAATTTTAGTGTAGATTAGGTCAATGATAGGTATTTCCGCAACACCCGGTCTCAGTTCTTACCTTTTACCCCAGCATGCATGAAGCAACTTAATCTCCTAGCCTAAAACAAAATGTCATTGGTTGTCACATTGAGTTGGTTAGATAGATTGACTTAGCAAATGGGGTAACGTTTTTTTGTTTTTCATAAAAAAACATATTGGACTAGTCAAAAGCATGGAACAGCATAAAAGAATGAGTACTATAAGTTGATTGCCAGCTACAAAAGTCTTGAGTGTGACCCCCAGTAGTTTTCCACGTGCAGTTCACCTAATCTAATGGATAATGCTTATCCAATGTCAAATGCTCATGCACCAATTTTTCCCTTTGAGACAATACAACATGAGCTAGGCCTAACCAGAAACTACGTCACATAGTTAAAACACTATACAAAAGGAACTGCAAGCATATTTCAACAATATAGGAGTTTTTCCATGACCTTCCTAAATATTACAATACTGCTGTGCCGGCACTGTCATTAAAAAGGCTTATGCAACACAAAATATCACGACTAAATAAATGCAGTAAGAAGAAGCAATAGAAATGAAAAACATGATATAGCAAAAGAGATCCATTTCTGGTGGAAAAAAACAGTCCACTAACCGTGAATATGAGTAATTGATAAAGGCTGCTCCATAGTCCAAAGTAGCTAACCATGGTGAACAAAAGTTTGGTAAAAGTTCAGTTTCAGTATTCCTCTAACAGCACGAAAATCTGCATGTTATATAACTTCACCGCAATCAGGCTATGACAGATATTCACAGCACAGAAGCAAAAAGTTTTATTCCAGTCCTTTAACGGGCGAGCAAATACCTGAAGCACTATAGCATCAGTCTGCCAGACAGTGTCACAAAATCACCTATGCACCAATTTAATTTGATTGGATGCTGCAAAAAAGAGTGGAAATGAGGGAAGCTATGAAGTATACTCTTCATATTTCAAGATAAACACACTTTCTTTAATCCATTACTATTTTACATCTATAAAACTAAAAGTTAAGAGAATTCCAAAGTTTTGTCATACAATGAGTTTAGAAACAATTTCTTATTGCAAACTGTTATGATAATGAGCCAACACGAAAGATACACCAGAATTAACTTTACTTAAAGACACCAGCTGCCATAGTTGGTAAAGTCCCTTCGGGTTGTACCATAGACTTGAATCAAATCCCGCCTAGTTGGAGGGGTTTATAGATGGAAAGTACAATCTCTCCGTGTGTAACCCATAGGCCATTGGAAAACAGGAAAATGAATGAACTTTAATTGCTTACACTAAAGTAGCGGAAATGTAATCACAAAAACTTAGAATACCCAAACACCAGAAATTCTCAAAGACAGTGGTCCCATTGACAAACTCACTCAAGTGGGATATCAACCTTCTCCTTTGGTTTGTGAATGATTTGGTAGATTTCTGAATGGAATGATTACAAATGAGGGGATGAGTTCCATTTTATAGTTGCAAACAAATTTCTTTCATGAATGAGCTGAAGACCATTTTCAAGGAAACATCAACATGAAGTATCAAGATCAACTTCACACATACCCAAGTGCGTGTGTATTTATACCTACACGCATCTCCTCTACTACTAGTTAGTATACTAAAAAGACTGAGAAATCATTTGTATCAGACCATCGAGTGACAGTGACACAGGTCAACTTTGACCAGAGGTCCACCAGTAACACAATTATAGTTGACTACAATTGGCTAGAGTGGTGTAATCCATCTTAGATTTGAGGACTACTTGGGATCCTCTATAGTCCATAGTTGGGTTAATGGGCCTTTATGGTATCCCTTGGAAGTTTGTATATGAGATCAAGGAGTCTTACACTCTTTACTTTTTCCCTTTCCTTTGATAAGGATGTAGCCTGACACTCTTCTATCTATGTCTAGGTTATAGCAACTTCAGGACTACTACTTTTCTTTGAAAAAACTTCATTACTATACGCAAGCAAGAAGAAGATACCAAATGCCAGTGTAATTTTGCTCATACCTAATTGTCACGCTCAAAATTTGTGAAACTTCATGAAGTGTTAAATAAGGAAAACATCATTATTAAATTGATACGAATTACTCCGAACAATTTGACCAGTCGTAAGTTTAGAAGCAACTTCAGGACTTATGTAAATGCAATTTCAACAACTACAAAGTAATTTGACAAACTCAAATTTAAGGATCATTTACTGACTTCATGATCTGTATATATACACTTTCATTATCAAGATCATATTATGCAAGCAATCATATAATAACATCCATAACTTCAATTGATGATCATTAAATAACTGTGATAAAGGAATTGTCTAATACTCATAATAAATCCATAACACTGAAGCCCCAAACCCCAAAAACCTTTAATATCCAAAGATCTCCAACTAGGTCAATATTCCATTTTTCCTCAAAATATACAACAGTAAAAAAATGCATGCAAGGGATTTCCACAGACTAATAAGAATATCCACAAAGACTAGAGAAATCCTAACTGCAAATCATCTCTTTACTTTCTTTCTTCAACTCATACCTGAAGGTTGAAATGCAGGCATTAGCTACTAGTTCGGTAAGTAAACTATGCATGATGGTTTTGATTATTCTTTTTCCAATTACATAAGGCAGATAACTACAACTAATCTCGAAACCATTTCTGTCAAATCAAAATTATACCCATTACAAAACCTAAGTCAAATCACAAATAACACTACAATAAGAAACATGCTATATTAAAAAAAAAAGAACATTACAACAGGGGACAAGTTGTCCACTGAACAAGCTAGACTACTCAACTATAACTACAAAACAGAGCTAAAACATAACATTACAGGAATGAAAACTATGACACAGCAGTACTCTAATCATAAAATAAAACTTTAAAAGAACTACTCCTAAACTCCGATCACAAATAACAGTCACATGTAATTTTCCCATATAGAGATTAATTGTGTTTCAAGTAACATATAATTTGCCCATGTAGAGAATATAATTTCTAGTAAGACCTTCCAATACATACCAAAAATATCATTTCCAGTAATATAATCTCCATACCATTTTCACATTACTATACATACCTGTACCATACTAGTCACCAACTGCCAGAAAAATACAACACAGTAGCACACAACGGTTGTCACCAATGTATGCTACAGGGCAATTACAAGGAAGTTGCCACTGTAGGATGCCCCTCAGTCAGTAGTAACAGCCCACAAAGCCACCACAAATGTGTGTACAGTCATACCCACCAGCCATCACCAACAGTATAGACCATATCAGTGAACTAACTGCAGGATGACTCAGTCCTGGTCGAGTCACCAATAACATCAGTTCAAATATAGCAGTGGAGTCGCAATTAGAATTAACGGTTTAGGTGGTGTGTTGGCCTTAACACATATATCACAAATTCTTGAATAAATGATTTTAAACTAAAATAATGTTTTTGAATTGCCATGAAAGATTTCAAAAAACAGTCAACAAAGTGTCGGCATTTATTGGTGCAAACCAAGATTCAAAAATGAAATCACACTTCCTGGTAATACACAGTGGAGGAAAAAAATTTAGACAAAAAAGAAAAATTCCTGCCAGCGTCCATGATCCACAAGATATTTGTTATTAACTTAGAGATCAAAATGGTACAAGACACCCTTGTATAAAATCACATAATTCAAACCATATTCTGTTCAAACTTTATAACTTGAACCTCGGTAAATGGTCCCTACACCTCGGTGTAAGTGTTTCTTGTGGTTATGCATGCACATAGATTTTTTATGTTCCAATTTTCTTCTCAATATTTTGCACTCTCCTGTCACTCTTCTCCAAACCATATTCTGTTCAAACTTATAACATGAAGTGTATGATATAAAGTATAATTAAAAAAATTTATGTATAAAAAAGAAAGTTAACACAAGATGGGATGAGTTACACTGAGAAAATAAAGGATAGCACTCGGTTTAACAGAGGATATAACCCAATTACAGCCCAATTTGCGTGATGGCAAAACCCATATTGGACTTCACAGCATGTTTGAGTTGATCCACGAGTCTAAAACATTTCAGTTCTTTGTTTGTGACAACAAAAGTAAATAGTTGAGTGCACATTGTGACAGAAAATGTTAGGCACCTGTACAAAGTCGATGGAAACTTGATGCTGAAGGTTGCTGACCAGCCATGACCATGTGTACACAGAGATTTCTTATTTCATTTAAACCTACTGCTCCCAAAAAGAAAACCCCCGCTCCCTTACAACTTTCCTAGTTTCAGGTTGCCGAAGGAAATCTTTTTCCTGATGAGATTTATTGGATATTACACTAGTTTTCATGTCTGGCTGACTACAGTCCAGTTGATCTCCTTCTTTATCAGTTGTTTGGAATGTGGAGATCTGCTTACCAGACAGCCATGACTGAAGCATCTCTTCTGTACTTGGTTCTGGTAAATACTGTTTCTCTTTCATCTCCATATAATATTTGTAGGCTTCCTCCAACTTTCCATTCAAAAAGAGCCCATGTATCAGCACAATATATGAGCTACGATCAGGATTGACTCCATTCTCACTCATTTCACTCCACAACTTGAACACGTAATCAAGCTGGCGCCATCGACAAAATTTTCGAATCAACATTATGTAGGTATCAGTATTTGGGTGGCAACCTGTGTATTTCATCATCTCCAAGAGCTCAAACACTTTCTCTCCAGTCCTCAAAATACGGAAGAAGGCATGGTAAGTCTGAATTGTGGGAAGATGGCCTCGCTGCAACATGTCATCAAGGATGTGTCTAGCCTCATCAATTTTCCCGGCCTTGCAGAGAGGTTTGATGAGCGAGTTATAAGTGACAACATTGGGAGCAATACCCTTGTCTTGCATTGTTTTCACAAGATTGGTAGCCTCTTTCAGGAGCCTGCGCTTTCCAAGAGCGTAAATGAGTGCATTGTAAACTTTCCTATCCGCCTCAATCTTCATTGCCTTCATCCGATCGAAGAGCTTGAGCACCCTGTTAATGTTAGAGGCTTTTGAATAGCAAGATATGAGACTTGAATACGAGACAGCATCGTGCACAACACCTCTCTTGCTCATCTCAGTCCAAACTCTCTCGGCCTCACGGGGACTTACAATGATATTGCACCAACCATTGAGGATAATGTTAAAGCTCTTGGTGTTAAAGGGGAAGACATTTCTGTTGCAGAATAGCAATTGCTCAGCTTCTTGTACATTTTTGTAGCGGCAAAGGGCGGAGAGAAGGCCATGGAAGTCATCCATCCCAGCCACCAAGTTAAAGCGCTTATAAGCGTAGAAAGTGTTGATAGCCTTCCCAACATCATGTACACAAGAATATTTTCTAATCATGATCAAGAGAGTGTGAGGAGTGACAAGTGACAAACCTCTCATTTCATCAATCAAACCCCAGGCAGTGTCAAACTTTCTCATTTTGCCCATAATGGAGATCATGCAATGATATTCGCGCAGCGAATGAGCATAGCCTGGCTGCTTTCCAGCCCAGAGGAAGAAGGCGAATGCCGATTCCCAATCGTTGCGAACGCGTGAAAGAACTTCCACCACCAGCTCTGATGAGGCTGCTATGCAACATTCATCAAGCTTCCTTGTCATCTCAGACCCCAACGATTTTCGCAGACTTAATATATTCACAATGCTTTTTACATCTCCAGCAAGACCTTCATCACCATTATGTGAACTGGAGAGTCTCAAGTCGCCGTCGTCTAAGTCCTGGTCGTCGTCGTCAACATCATCATCACGGGCAACAAATTTGCTATTAGCTGTGGAACTGCCATCATCTGAGCTCTGCAACTTCGAATGTGGGCTGCTAGTAGAAGACGACCGAAGGAAGACCACCGGAGTAAAAGAATGCGTTGGAGCTGAAGATAAAGCTGGGACTTGCTTCAAGGCAAATGCAGCAGCAATGGACATAAAAACAGAGGAATGGCTAGGCGTTGGTTTATGTAGCAAAATCGTATACAGGGATTTTATTCTGGCCATGTTTCGCATCATTTCTACAAATCACAGCAATGCCTATCAACTGTTTGTAAAAATAACCAAACCAATCCTTTAATAATCCTTTAATCCTTTAATACAGGGATATGATGTGATGTACCTTTTTTCGGCTGGCCTTCAATTGCGCAGACGCAGACGCAGAGGCAATCAATCCTAAATTTTCAGCCCTTATATCTCAAATTCTGAATGATTTCGCCTTTCATACACTATCAACGAGCGACGAGAGTCTCTGTGTGGCAGTGGGAAGGACTTTTAACTAAAGATTATGTGCATGATATGCATCACTAGACTAGCAACTTGTGCAAATGCAAACTCTCTGTTCTGCGCACCCACAGCTGAAAATTCTGCTATGGCCCGAGATCAAACCCACCACCAACTCCTAACCCAAGGGGCCAAGTAGCATAAAGAAAAGGACACTCCTACCATTTCAAGCCCAAATGTTTTCCTCGACTAGGCTTGCGCATGGATCAGTTTGGTTCACGAGAAAGCTCAACCCTTTAATCATATCAAATTTATACTAAATTTTGGATAGGCTAAAATCACTACTATAACCGGTACTTTGGGCACAGATCAGTTCGAGTCGGTATTCTAAACTTTCAGTTTGGTTTGGTACAATACGGATATTTTACATTGTGTTGGTTTCATGAGAGTTTTTTTTTTCCTGTAACAAATTTTTTCTTTTAAATATTATGATTTTTCAACTCACAGAAGTGATGATTACAATTTAGATTATGGAAATGAGAATATTAGCATTGGGGTGTTTTATAATCTGAGAGGGAAATGAGCTAGTTCAGCACATCGTCACATTAAACAGAACTAGACGTATTTCCCAGCTCACGGAAGCAGAAAGAAAACCAAAGGTAACGAACTGAATGGTTATGGTAAACATAAATTAGGAAGAACAATCCGTCTCTTACAGCCCCACACACACGCACGAATGAAATGGTGATACCATTTTGCTTACTCAGCCGGCAAAACTAATACAACTAATTGAATCAAATTGTTATCTCAAGAATTGTAAGTCTGAGCTAATTACAAATGAAGACAAATTAAACTATATTCTCTCATTATTCCCAACATATAGACCAAATCCAATTCCCAAATCAACCCAATATCAGTTTATGAGGTCGGCTTCTGAGCATTACCAATCGTGCCGCTCAAAGACCACTGGTCGCCAAAAACTGAAAAGGCCACTGAATTTCTTTGCAATAGGTGATTTAGCAGATAATGCGACCTGCAATTATAATGAGGACACAGCCTCTATGGCACTGCCTAGTGGCCATGCTGCTTCAACCAAGGCGTTATTATACTTGACCTTCTTCACCAACGTAATCTCTTGCCACGGATCTAGACCTGTTTAAGATATAGATGCAACCAGTTTCGACGTATTAGAATTCAGATCTAATTTTATCTTAGATGAAATTTCATTGTCAACTTGCTTAACTAGCTAAATCACAATTGAATGAAACCTACCAAATCCATCTACAAGCAATGTAAATTGGTAAACAAGATCCATGCACAAGAATGGCAGATTGTCCTCCTCAGCGTGTGGATAAATGGATTTAGCATCCTCAAGTTTAGTTTCACAAGCACGCTTAGCTGCCTCCTCAAAATTCCCAGGGCGAACTTTGGCAACAGGTTCGTTTGGGTTAACAAAGCCAGCCTGCATATATAATATGTGGTCAGCAAAACCACGTTGTTGTGTAAGATGAACCCTAAACTTTCCATGCACATTACACAAAAACATATAAAAATCAAGAATGATGAAATACCTCAGCAGCTCTGTCGAAGAAAAATGAAGCTACAAAAAGGTTCCGTTGTCCATCCCCTCCTCCACCGTTCCATACCCCTCCAAAGGTGCACTTCATGTGGGTACATGTTGCTTCATTTACTTTGAGTGCCTTCATAGCTACCCTCTTGCATCCCTCAACACTTGATCCAGATGAGGAAGCCGATGCTTTATAAATTTGACCTCCATAATTGTAAGAACCTGAACAACATACCAAAAGTGCCCAACAAACAGCCTATTACGCACTAATCCAAAACCAGAACGTAAAAATGTCAATGCTCTGTACTTCACATAGAGCTGCCCACCCACATGTGATGATTTCTGACTCATTTAAAATATAGAATACTGTCAATGGAGTTAAAGACCTATAAATTATGACAGTTTTGATATTCTAGAGAATGTAAATGCAGCAGCAATGAAGTAAAAAAGTATAAAAAATGATTCAGCTAAAGTGATGAAGAACAAGAATTTGGGATATATTTATAAGAAAGGGAGAAAAAAACTGTCCGCGTGGAAATGGAGCAAATCAACATACCATCATATCCAGCTAAGATGCAGGGGTTGCCAGAATCATCAGAAACCTTTAAAATCTCTGCTCGAGCTGCTAGTAACCCGTAATGCAAGTAACTGCATAAAAACAAAATTAAAACACAATTAACCTAGTCACACAATCCTATAAGAGTTATGTCATTTGAAATGATGTTGAGGAAATAAACGAATGCAAAACAAAACAATGAAACAGAAAAATAAATCCTGACATCATTAAGCAGGAAGAAAGAGAGAAACCTGTGAACATAGAGGTTATATTTTGTTCCTTTAAGAGTCATTTCTCTTACATACGAATCATCTCCATCTGATAACCTCGGTGCCTTTGCGGCATCTGCCTCTGAGATGGCATAAGCCATTTGAACAGATCCACCCCCAAGATCGACTACACCAACAGTATCTGAATACTTCTTCCCAACATTTCCGAGTAGATAGTTTATTGTCACCTGAAGACAAGAGAAAGTAAAACCATGACTGCTTTTTTTTCTTCTTCTTCTTGGTTATGGATACGTATGCACATACAAGTATGGCAATTATTCCCCAAATCTTGGGTGTTAATCTCTCCATCTTTACTTATGTATGCTTCACAGATAACAATTTCATAAGTTAGTTTTTCAAAAAAATTTGGATTGTTTAATATACTGCATTGTCTGCCATAAAATAAACACCATTGTTTAATCGTTAGGAATTGCATTCAGACTTCTGAATCTTTATCAATTTTTATTCTATGAAAAAAGATATTTTACAGATACCCGGAGAGCAGAGTCCAGAAGGCAGAAGCAATTAAGGGAAGGTATATAAGTGAAATAAATGAGTGCATAAATTGAAAGAATAAAAATAAAACAAAACAAATTCCTAGCATACCCATTGGAAGGAACCCTCTTGAGTTCCATCAATAACAGTGACGGAATCGGGTTTGGAGCTGAGGCTGCTTCTTTCTTTCAGCAGATCCCGAACCTTTCGAAAGAAAGACAAACAACTATGTCAATTGAGTTTCAAAAATGGAAATGCAGATGAATGGAAGAAAAATTAACCAGATTCCGGGGAAAAAGAAAGAGAAAGAAGAAGATAGAGATACATACGGCTTGGAGAATGCGGTCAGAAGCATCGCCCTCCAAAGCCCTCAAACCAGCAGTAGCCCCAACGCGGACGGGAGTGAAGGAGCGCAGGTCTTTTGGGACAGCCCTTTCGGCCTCGTCGAGAAGCCCAGTGAGGGACTCGGCAGCAGAGCGAGGGTCCTTGGCATAAGCGCTCAAGCCAGGCTTGACTTGATCGAAGAGCTCGAGATCCTTGCCGATGGGGAGGAGCTGGAGGTTGTGGTCGAAGCAGAAGACGTGGACGCGGCTGCCGGAGCTGCCGGCGTCAAAGATCACGGCATAAGAGGTCTTGGGAGGCAGCTTGCGGTGGTTGTGGTTGGTGGTGACGGTGGTGGACAGCTCGCCGCCTCCGCCCCCTCCTCCGGGCATGACGTAGAGGACCATGGTGAGGAGGAGGAGAGGGACAGAGATGACGAGGAGGACGCTCCTGTATCTGTACATTTTGTCGGAGAAGGAGTCGTATTGGGGATTGCCCATGCCGATTCCTCTTCCGCCGGGACGCTTGAGCATCTTGTTGTCGGAGTAGTCGGAGAGGGGGTCGTGCTGGGAATGGGAATGATCGGACGGTGGAGAATTGGTCTGGATCAGAGTCTGAGCCTCGAGCAGTTCAGCCGACGAAGGCGATCTGTATCGGATCTGACCGTTGAGATTGAGGGGCTGCTGCTTCCCTTCCTGTGCCGGCTCCAGATTGGAGTATTAATCCTGGGATAAAATAATCCCAACTCTCTGACTCTGCCACTCGAGTTACAGACTGCTCTGCCTGGGATCTAAATCTCTCAGTCTATCTATCTCCTCTCCTCTGTGTCAAAAGGAATTGATAAGCAAAGGAGTTTCAGCCAGCCCCAACCTACAATGCCTTTTGCCTTTTGCTTCCCAGAATCTATACATATACATACATATATATATATATATAGAGAGAGAGAGAGAGAGAGAGAGAGAGAGAGAGAGGCCACTGCAGTGCAGAGTCTGCAGAGTGCAAGAGACGAGAGCAATGGTTGTTGGGTTGGGATGATGTTTGCGGACTTGGGATGAATGAACCAACATTACCCCTCACGCCTCACCCTCTGCCTACAATTTTATAGCTACAATTTTACGACAAAAAAAAAACACAAAATATGAAATATTGCATTACCATAAACAAATAATTAATCTTAAGAAAAACTCTTTGTGTAAAGTAAAAGTATACACAAAAATAAAATGAATTTCCTAAAAGTATACACATTTCTTATATTTCCCGTAAAGTTCCTCTTTACGTATTTCGTATGGGGCCAGCCTTAGACATACATTACACTTTACATTACCAATTTCAGTATGGTTTCAAACCCACATTTATCTCAAAGTTTTTTTTAAAATTCTTTTTTTTTTTGGTCGAAACAAAGATTAGATTGAGCATTGTCTGAGGATCTCTAAATTCTTACAATCATACATTAATTTTAAGGCTAATGTAGTAAGAAAATCACAAAACCAAATACAATCTCTCTCAAAAGCTCTTTTCCTCTTTTGTCAGAAAACTCAGGCACCTATTCAAAACCCAATTTTCTTTTTGCCCCAGATCTCTACGAAAAAATAAGGAATTGTTGTCATTTTCTAATTGGTTCTTAGTGTGTCAAAAAAATTTAAAAACTAATTAGAAAATGACAAATGACTAGTTTTTGATTTTTCTCTCCAAATAGGCTATGTATGGGTATTTGTAGAATATGTCATGTTAGAATAGGCCTATTTATGAAAAGCCCTTCATTTTTCATCCTTGGTTGTTTGTTGATTGGAAGAATATTTACTTTACAGCTTTAGGGTTTCAATTTCAAGAGGATTGAGGGTTAATTTTAGGAGGAGAAGTCATTCAATTCGTTGATTTCACATAGTCCTGCTAGACAAGAGTTGGTGCTTTGAAGATGCTTTGATTAGTGTCAGGAGAAATTGAGTGGTATGCTCTGTGTCTTTGTGGCACTCTCTCCTCATTTCAGTAGCGTTATGAGGCGATTCATCGGATGCAAGACTCCGATTTGGCACTGGTATTGCTTGTTGATGTTGCTCTGTATTATGAGTTGGCTTCTGGTGAGTTTGTTTTATTGTTTGATTTCTAGCATGTATGAGGTGTTGTGAATTTGTACTGATTTAGTCTCCTTCTTTAGGGGCTGCTGTGTAATGCAAGTTCTGTAGTTCTTCAATGGAAATCTTATTTATCGCAAAAATAAAAATAAAAATAATGTTCTTCTTCTCATGTCCAATGGAAGCCAATTCCTCAACTACCATATTTGATTCTCGAAAAACATACCGAATTTGTAAAATCGGCATTTCAAGCAAGAGATATATACATTGCTTCATAAAAGATGCATTGTTTATTTATTTATTAACATAAGCGATATTCTAAACCGCAGAGGAGGAGCAGGAGGTTTCTCAAACACACTGTCAATGAGTCATGGGGGTTCGAACCTAAGACTATTGGGCTGCAAGTTAAGGCCTTCTTCCACTATGCTAGACCTCGTTGGCAAAGTTGCATTATTTTTTGTTGACGAGGGTTGAAAGATTTTTATATATATGATGGTCACCTGTTTTGGACGATAAGTTGTTCCAATTTAAATGACATGAGAGTGAAGAGTCATGTACGAATGACTTTAGGATTCAATATCTTAAACTTCTGAATAGGTTACATAGAATGGTTAATGCAAGTCTGTTAATTAGGTTGGGATAGCCTAAAGGTGTGACCATGACAATGGACACTCTCTCAACTTTATCATGCATGGTAAGAGCAGTTGGCCTTATGGTCATTGCAATGAGTAAACACTTTCTCCCAGTTGTTATCACAAGCTTAACTTTATGCTTTTCGCTATTCTCTCTTTGAAACCTTTAAACACCGTGTGTTAGTACTATGACTGGCCAAACAACTAGATGCAATGTTAAGAGTCCCACATCGACATATTGCAAGACGTGAGGGCTCTCCCTTACCTACCTATAAAGGGAGACCACTCTCCACTTTGAAGGGTATTCGATATCTTCTTCCCCCTCTATTTGGGATCAACCCTTTGTACAATGTAATCACAACTACTTATTACAATGAGAACATCTCTTTTTGCAAACGAAGCATATTCTAGCAAACTATGTACATCTGTTGTCTGACGCATAATCACACCCAGATCCTGGGGACATTAGGCCCCCCATCAAAGAATATCACGGTGGGCGTTTCCAAATGCCTCGTGTACTATATCGGGCATCGCTTGGAAAAGTAGATCAATCAAAAAGATGGCGGAAAATCTGGAAGAAAAAAAAGGATGGCAGAAAACAGAGCTGGAAGGGAGAAATATCTAATGAACGGATGGCAAAGCCTGCCATTTAACCCAGCTATTATCAATGCTCTCTAGTTGAACATGCTGAAATTCATTGCCAGCAGGCGCATAAAGAATGCCAACGCCAAAACACAACTTGACTAGACAGTCATTTTATTTGATCCACAATTTGAAGACAGGTTTACCAACCCTAAGGTCCTCCTTATCTTCGGATGAAAATGACCAGAAAGAAGCTACCCGCCTCGCCTCTTCTCTTCAGGCCTTCTTGGCCTTCTTCTTTTTGCCTTTGGCAGGTAGGGGGGGAAAGACAGCACGGAAGATCCACCCAGCCAATATTGCTCCTATGAAGGGGCAAATCCAATAAACATAAAACTGCTCCCATGTGTTGTGCCAATTGTTTAGATATGCCCAACCAAATGCCTGCGAACACAACAAATAATACATTTTATAAGGTCACTAGATATGATAACAGCACAAAAAAGATCTAATATTATTTTATTTAAAATCAAATGATACAAAAGAATAACAGCAACAGATTTAGAAAAGAGAGAAATAACTTGACCAAAAAACAAAAGAAAAAATATCATAAATAATTCAGTTGCCAAGCCATTTGCTTCTCCATTCATAAATCAATCCAACAGAGGATTCAGATTCTGAAAACTATTCAAGCAAAAGAAATGAACAAAGGGATAGTGGTTGTAGTACCTTAGCAGTTGTAAAGTGAAGTCTGAGTTCAATACAATCCAAAGGAAACTGTCCAAGGTGCACAACTCAACACATAAAATTGCCATCTCTTCCCACGAGGGAATAACCAAAACAATGAACGATCAGTCTTTGCCTATAAAATTCACGACATGTATCAGAACTATATAAGTTCTAGACTATTTGAAGTGATGAAGATTGTACATGCATTGTTCTTGAGTGAAACAAGCGAGCCCCTTCCAATTTATCTAGTAACCTGACCATCTCAGCTATCTCCGCCTCGTTCAGATTTTTCTCCTAAGACCAAAGTTCCAACTATAATGGTACAAAGAAGGATCCGCAAAACATGAAATACTCTCTTGATGTTTTTTGGACAGTCAGAATAATCTGGGATACAGTTCTTTCAACAGTCCAACCTCCAACCAACAATCCCCCCAGAACATCACCCTCTCCCTGTTGCTTACTACAAATTCACAACAGAAATGAAGGAAACCTGAAGGAAATATCTTTCCAAGGGCTACAACTTGAGCCTCTCACTAAAAGGTTTGCATCCCACCCATTAGTAGCCTCCCCATATTTACTTCTTATCACCTTATGCCATAACAAACTTGTTTCCCTCAGATACCTCCATAACCACTTAGCAAGTAAAGCTTTATTCCTCTCACTCAAATTGGCCACACCTAAACCCCCATCCTCCTTACTTAAGGCCATCACCAAAGTTCAGACTCTGCTTTTTCGGGAAGGCCATTAGTAACTGAAGAAGTGTAATGTTAAAAAGTTATATCTCATGGAACAAAAACAAGACTAGTCCTCTGCTATCAACTTTACGACCAAACCCCACTATATTTCTCATCCTAGACACCATACTTGTTGAATTTTCCTACAACACTAATTCTAAAATTTCCCCTTCCCGTAAATCCAAACTGGCGAGACCAATTATCCAACATTAAATTCAATATGAGATGAAAAACAACCTAAATTCCTCTTCAACTAACGCGGTAACCTTTCAATGTTGTCAAATAGAAGTATAGGGAAATGGGCTATTAATGGCTTGAAATCTTAGATTGAACATGTTTATCTTGCTTATTATATACTTGATCTTACAATTAACAAAACAAATTGGCAACAACTTTCTCTGGATTAAGAAGTCATCAACGCATTTGAGATTTTGAGTTTGTTATCATTTCAACTATTAGTCAGTTTAAGTCAAGCATTTGTCATTCACCAAATGACTTGTCAAAAGATAAACAAAGCATTTACAAACGGCCTAGAAAGGAAATACAAGATCAAAATTAAGAAGAGGCAAAACATCATCAGACATACAATAATTCAAACAATAAACCTAACTGGAAGCTCTCCTTAGATTTTAAATAGAAGAGATGTATTTTTCAACTGAAGTTAGAAACTCACCAATTAATACATCTTACTCTCTTCTTCCCAGGAAGATTATCTTTCATTTAAAGAAGAAAACAAAATACATTTCAAGGAAACAGTAATTAATGCATTCACACTAGCCTATTCAGTCCTGTATTTCCTTCATTACCCACAATTTTCACTGTTTAAAATCTAAACATAACAGCGATACAGAGAGATACTTCAAGAAAATGAAATCATTGTGCCTTGACTTCTTTTATACTCAGAAATTCCCCAAACCCGCTTCGCGAACTTGGACTACCTGCCCAACCCTACAATCTTTTGTGCCTTGACTTTTCAAACTGGGAAAATGGTTCCAGATAGGGGGAAAGTAGAGAGGAACCTTTTAAACAATAAGGAAACATTGGCATTTATATTTTAATCGTTAAGGTCCTATCAAAAAAATATCATAACCAGTAAGGAAATACCACTAATGTGGTGAATACAGCAGTCCTTACATTCTATTGTTGTATTACTTTTCCAGTGATATATTACAACCAAAAGAATTTTGAAACTAAAGCTACGAAAGGACTGCTGTCACGAACAAATTGAAGGGTTATTTATGTCGAACTTATGAACAGAAGATGGCCACAGTAAAATAACAGAAATAGAACTAGAAACGGAATTCATACTTAATGAATCAGATGAAAATAAACAAAGTTCCTAACATCTGTGCGCAACTCTCTTCCTCCGTCTCTCTTTCCGTTTGTCTAACTTCTAATCTAAGATGGCCGTAAATTTTTTTAATCTTTTATAATGTCGCATATTCATACTCAATGAATCAGATGAAAATAAACATGTTCAAATATTTATGCACAACTCTCTCTCACTCTCTCTCTCTCTCTCTCTCTCTCTCTCTCTCTCACACACACACACACACACACACACACACAAACACACACAGGGGTGGAGCTAGAATTGTAAAGTTGGGGGGGCCAAAATAGAAAATACAAGTATATCAAACACCAAAGTATTCAAGATACATGTGAGAGCTAAATATTTCTAACTTAAACATGTCTGCTTTGTTTGAGAGGGGCCATTAACTTAAATTATAAGTTGTCTATTACTAATTCTATATATTATATATAATACAATAGAGGACACATAAATAATCTTGGGGAGCCAGGGTCACTCATGGCCTAGGAGTGGCTTCGCCACTGCACACACACACACGAAGCATACAAAGAGTAGTGGCTGGAGAGGTTTTTTTCGAGAGGGTGAACACCAAAAATGTGGGCAAAATAAAGGTGATAGTGCAAGGAGACAAGGCATTTATAAGGAAGGTAGAAAGTACATTGAAATAGAAGCCAAAGAGGATAAACGTTTCTTGTTTTTCTCCTCTCCTGTAGCTTTTATATTTTTTAGCATAATTGTGTTTATTACTCTGCTTTACAGACAGGAAGATGCCATTTCCATTTTGTCCATGTGTCCCATAAATCATATATTGACAACTACCGTACAAACAAAAGCCGAAGAGCATAATAGCAATGTCAAAGAATAAAGAAAGATATCACAAGGGGTTCAATGATAGTAACCAAACACACTTAGTATTATGATAAGCACCACCAATCTGATATAGCGTATCTCATTTACTACAATAGAAAATATCCCATCCTCGTAATGGATCAAGGGGAAACAATGAATTTCTTAAACATGAGTTCCAATAGTAAAACATACATCTTAAGGACGAGTTATCAAAAAGCAGCACACTAGCACAGGAAAAGTATAACCATTATTGTAGGATTTTTATAGTGATGCTGTATTAAATTTAATATGTTTCCTACTACTGCAAGGAATCGATATGGTATATGCAAAAGAGAAAGAATGACATTATAACTATGATTAATGAAAAAAAGAAAAAAAAGAGCATGGTTTACTTACATTGGCTGGATTCATGGAAGGGCCGGTATAGACAGAACCGGCAACAACCAATGTGACAGTGACCACAGAAAGTAGCAACATCTTCAAAACTGGGCTACGAGGACCCTTGAGTATGATTACAAGGACAAGAAAGGAGATTACGAAAGTCAATACCCCCTCAGCGATAGCTCCAGTATGCACGTCAACTTTTAATGAAGGCCCTCCAAGCATGTGCTTGTACTGCTGTGGCATGACCTCGTTAATGGCTAGTACTCCACCCACAGCACCCAAAGCCTATGGAAGAAAAGAGAGATGTATTTTATATGAAATTTTGATCGTTAATTAGGATTTTTTATATTAAGCAGCCTAGAATCATTTTGGGTTCTTTTCTATACATCCATAGGTTGAGAGCAAGGCATAAAGTAAGTTTCTTTTTTGCAACAATGAGCAGAGCAGATTCTGTTAGTTAAATTGCAACAGCAGAGCAGTCAGCAGCAGATGATAAATTCTTAAATGATGCATTGCATAGTTTTGATATGGGCAATAAGAATTGAACAAAACTGAGTAGAGAGAGAGAGAGAGAGTGATTAATTAGTAAGGAAGGCTTATGGTTTAGGGTGAGGTGACCTGAGCAGGGAAGCGGAGGGCCATGGAGAAGAGGGTGTCGGCGCCAAGGCCGGCGGCGTAAAAGGAGGCAGTGCCAGTGGGGTTGAAGCTGGCCCCACCCAAGGCGTCTCCGAGGAAGGTGAAGACAAATACAAGGACGAAGACAAGGGCGGTGGTGATGAAGAGAGGCGGCCATGAAAGGTCCTGAACCCCAACGGCATTTGCGATGAAGCTGGTGGCTAGTCCAAGCGTCGATGCGCAGGAAATCCACAAGAAGGTGAGCACAGTGTCTCCAACAGCTGCCTTAGTCGCACCCATCTCTTCTGATATCTGATCTCTTTTCTTCTTCGTTGTTGTCTTTCCAAGTAAAAATACGAGCAGAGCAGATGTCTTTGCTTTGTCTATCTATTTGGTCAAAGGCAGAAGGGAAGACACCATCAACATTCATTCAAGATTCAAGGATATACAGCCTTGTTGGAGTTTATAATAATAAAATAATATACAAAAAGAAAATTGACAAAATAATTGAGTGAGAAACTAAACTGACTGACTGACTGGTATGTAATGTAATTGTAACTGAAATTAAACAAATTGGTTGGAGGAGAGGAGATGAAGGAGATGATGGAGATCCTAGACTGATGTGATGAGACTAGTAGGCGGTTATAGAGTTAGCAGGCGGAAGAAGACGTTTCCATTCACCACACACACTCTCTCTCTCTCTCATACGCAATTGTTGGAGATGAGCCTTCTCACTTCACTACTACTAGGATTGGGGCAGTTGGGTTGGGCCCATGTATTACTTTCTTCCTTCGCTTTCCTGGACCTTTTTATTCGTGAAAAGCTCTTCTTCTTTTTTATGAGCAAGGAGGACAACCCCCACTTACAAACAGGGGACCAAGTTTTGAGTCTTCTTATATTACTAGACCAACTTCTGAAAACCTCTGCTAAAAACCCCTTTACTCAAATAAAGTCATCTGTTACTCATGCCGATACATGATGATGTGGCAGATGTAGGCCCAATTTATTTTTTTGGCTGCTACTTTTTTTTTATTTATAAATGGTGACAGAAATTTATTAGATCAATGGAAAAAAAAAACAAGAGAGAGTACAAAAGACAAATATTGTAAAGCAAGTCATCTTATTAGCAGCGAACATGGGTAAATCTTCCCCAGCCAAAGAGCTGAAAAGATATGTAGAGAAAAACTCAACAAACTCAACAAAGTCTCTAAAATTATGAGAGAAAAATAACATATACAGCTGAATATAGTTTTTGAACTTTTTGAACAAACAAGATCAAAACCAAAGAACTAAAACAACGCTAACAAAAAGGAAAAACAAATGTCATTAATCTTCCTTTAGGACATGACGTAGAGAGCATCACCTAGTCACTCCATAGCCTATGTTTGTGCAAATTTCTCACGGAAGAATATTTGCATGTAGATCATTCACCTTTTGAGCTTCCTTATCTCTCTTCCTCGGTTCCTGCAAAACAAATAGGAGTAAAAGACCACACCCGAGAGGTGTTGGCCAAAGGCCCTCCGATGTCTAAGTTAGTTCAATTGAATATTTGAGAAACAATAATTAAAAGGGGTATGGAGTTTTCTCTTACGGGGAGAGTTAGGTGGCTGGAGCCGTGTGTGGCGGCACTTGGCCGTGTGACATTACTATCATTGAAAATGATTAATTTTCTTTGGAGTAGCAAATGCAATTAATCCAACACTTCCTTCAAGAAAAATTTATAGTTTCTATAGTTTGATGGTTTTTTTGTTGTCAACAATATGATGTTTTTTTTTATACATATATTTTATGATTTTATGTAGTTGAATGAAATTGCTATGTTTAAAAATATATATATACATGTGCAAAAAAAAAAAACATTTCCATGTTAAACTGTGATTACATACAAAGGGTCTCATTTTAATTTATGGCCCTAGTGTAAGATTTGCATTCAAAACCCTAAGGTGGTCTTCTAATCATTTAAGGATAACTAGTTCAATGTCAATTAGGATTACATGGATCGATTAAATTTAAGACTTGATATATATGACTGATTTAAGATAAATACAAGTGCTTAAGGTTTCCTAATTCTAAATGGATTGAGATACCTACTCCTATTGGTTAAAGGAGTTTAAGTAATCCATGATGAGGAGGATACTTAAACTACACCTATAAAAGGGAGGTCCCTATGCTAACGGCATAATAACGTTCTCATATTATTCTACCCCATCAAGAAGAGACTCGAGAGCCGTATAGCATAGAGATACTGCCCTAATACAAATCTGCCCGAACCAGTCAAGAACACAGCTCCTGCAGAATTCCAGTTTCTTCCCAAGCAAGTAATCAAAGTTCCTGCTGCAGTAATTCTCACAATGTCGAATTAAGGTATGTGTTGTGAATATATAAACCTAGTAAAGTTTACACCTAGGTCATTCAAAAGTCAGGCCCGTCGTGCTTTGAGATTGGTGTCATATCAGCACAAATCCTTAGCTTCACATCCATTCCATATACTGCAACCTAACTAAGTTTAGTGAACACTGATATGTGGCATATTGGTTGGCCCAACTATTGTTCCTTCTTTGTCATTGCTTGTTATCACAAATAGGGCTTAGGCATCACCATTCCAAAGAATAAGCTACTTGGGAAGAATACTATAACTTTGTACGTGCCAAAAGTATTTGTGGGCTTTTGGTGAACATTGTGATGCCTTAGGTTTCTAACATGCTATATTTTGGCTGCTATGGTTTACTTGTTGATCAAGAAATGAAAGATTGGACCCTAGAATGGGCTCAAATATTGGTTTTTCTCAAGTGCGTTAGGTGTGCCACTATTAGTGTTTTACTCTCCTAGTAAAAAGAGGTGAAATTGTGTAATGAATGTATTGCCCTTGTTTGATCTTAACCTCTAACCAAAACCACTGTGCTCCAAGTGGGGAATCTAGCTTCAATAGGTTCTTTTCTAAGCCTCAACTAAGAGGACTTCAATATTTCACTTGCTATGAAATAAAACTCGAAAGGAATGAAGATTTTAACTAAATATCGGACAGAAAGTACAATACAAGTTTAAAGGTAAAAAGTGTTCGATGAATACAGTGCAGTTACAAGAAAGCAAATACAAGTCCAAGTATACCTAAATAAACTCAAATGAAAACAATAAAAGGCCTAACAAGGCCTAGGGGAACCATATCGGACAGAAATAACTCTTCTCGGACACAACTATAATCTACTTGAGATAGTACAATATGTCCAATAAGATTTTGTCAACAATATATGCAGTATACATAAGATGTGACATATACAAAGTTGATTTTAAAGACGCTGGAATTGGTGACCAACTTATAAAATCATACCAAGCAATAAAGTTGGAAAAGCATTAAAGTTACAAACAATAGCAATGTAATTCCAAGGAGTTGTCCATTGGGAATTAAACATGTTATGTGTTTGGGAGAAGTTCCAATTAGGAGTTATCAATTGGGAACTCAAAGAATATGAGAGGATTTGATTCAAGTCCTGGCTTTGGTCTGCCGTGAGATACTTTGACAAGGTGTTTGAGTCGAGGGCATTTGAATGTTGTTCAAATTGGTTCTTTGTTCTTGGAATTGGCTGTCCTTTGGATCGTAAGTTCTGCTTCCATTTATAGACTCCTTGAATCCTGAAATTGCACGTTTGGTAAAGAGATGTCTTAGCCTTGTGCCCATTCTTTCTCTGTAGGTGAAATGGTGGACTTTGATTTTACTTTGATCCACGTGTTTATCTGTGTTTTACCAAGTTTGATGATGATGATGAGTCTCACAATTTAAATCACATTTAATGCGATTGCTCAACCTTTCTTTGCCACCTAAGTCTTCTTTAGCCGTCGAAATCAACTTTGAGTTCAAATTTGGGTACTCACACCACACTATTAATTGGGTAAAAGCTGCTTAACAACTGTTTTATAGGAAAGTCAAAGTTTTTGGAGAAGATTGACATTGGGCCCCAATCTTTGGACATTTAGTTTTCTAATTCTGAACGGCCCAAAAAACCATTTTACTGAGAGAGTCCTTTTGTTGGGCCTTTAGACATTCTTAATCCAAACGTATTGTATCGTGAAAACAAATCAAAGCGCGTTACGTGTGGCAACATCATGGTTTGAAATATTACTCAAAGTATGTTAATTAATTATTTGCGGTATAAGAATGAACTGGGTATTCTGAATTAACAATAATTTGTATTTAAAACCATTCATCTTGGCTATAATTACATTAATTGATTTCTTACATTCTGTCTGTCCGACGGGTCCTGGTCTGCTTGATTGACCATGCGTTGGTCAATGTTTATCATTTAGAGTTGACTTTTGTTCAATGGGCCTGGGCCTTAGACATGGTTGATTAGTTTGGTCAACGTTTGACCATTTGAATGGGTTTTGTTTATTGGGCCTTCGTTGCTTATAGAATTTGCCCAAATAATTAGGAAATTGGCCTATGCTAATTTTGATCCTTGAGGAGAGTCTATCTATTGGGAGGGGGGAATGTTGCTGAGTTGGGCATTTAATCTGAGCTAGCTAAGTCAGTTTCTGGTTGGGAAATGTTAGCTAATATTAGGGTTTAGGTGGAATTATTTATATTGTATGAGATATGCCCAGTTAAGTGATACTAAAAAATACCAATAGTAGTAATGTTTTAATCATATTTCCATGAATAAAAGAATGAACCAAAACAAACATATCCAACTTCACAGAAGAAATTTGACCCAACAAAAAAGAAAAAGAAAAAGAAAAAGAAAGAACAAGTCCACAGACGAAACTAAACAGCATTAACATACCCCCCAAGGCCTCAACACAAGCAATTGAAGCAAACTCAAAGTACTGCCAATTGAATTCAAGAATTAGCGAAGCTAGTGGCAATGGGGATGACAATGACAAGAATGAGCAGGAGCAGGATTATGACTCCAATACACATCCACTTCCTGCTGCTCCTCTGGTATCCCTTGGCAGTCGTCAGATGTTTTGTTCCATCCTTCACATAGTGGGAAGCGTTCATGACATGGTGTTCAATATCATCCATCTGCTCTCCCTGAGCCTCCACCATCACAGCCATGTCTAAGAATATCTGATGCAGCTCCAGCAGGCTCTTCTCAATCTCCTTCGCCGCGTCGTGCCTGTCCTGTATCTCCACCACAGTTTCCAGCACCTTTCCCCTCCCATGCTCTTGTATGGCCTTCCCAAGAAACTCCTCGCCGCCGTTTCCATCCCCATTCGAGATGATCTTTTCGATAACCTCCTCATCCGGGTGCTCTCCAGTCACCGTGAAGTAGCGTCTCCCCACAGTCTCCTTGTACTCGGTCATCATCCTCTGTCTCAGGCCCTGGAAATCCATCATAAGCTCCTTGAGCTTCTTTCGCAGTCCGTTGGTGACGGCAATTCTGGTCCTGTAAATCGGGGTGCCTTCTTTGTAGGCGGAGAGCCTCCTGTTGGCTGCGTTGGCGCGGTCCATGTCCTCCAGCTGAGATCTGATAGTCCTGGTTTTCTTCAGCACCGTCATAATGTCCGCATTAATTCTGCTGCGCAAGGACTGCAAAGCTTCAGACTTATGGAGGGACTTGCTCTCCTCGTTGGTTTGCTGTAGACGCCCCAGAATGTCCCGGACAGAACCCATCTCCTGCTTCACCTTTTCGGCCTCTTCCAAGAACAGACCAAGGTCGGTGTGCATATGGGTCGTGGAAGATGACATCTCCACATTATTATGCCCAGCTTCAAGGTCCAAATCTTTCATAGCCTCTTTCTTTAGATCCACATAGTTGGTGAAGGATTTTGTCATCAGGTCGTTCATCTTTCTTGCCTTTTCTTTTCCTTCCCTTTCCTTTCCTTTTAAGTTTGTTGGCAGCCAAAGATCCTGCATTTTTAATCGATTTGTACAAATTAAACAAAACTAGATTATAATTTATACCCAGATTCAAAAATTGCCTTTTTAATTCATTTAACTAGCTACTACTATATAAAGGAAATTGTCGAAATGGATTAGTTTGAAGAGAATTTTTGCCTACCTTTGCCAAATACAGAGTGGGAGGAGCTGCAAGCACTTCGGTTGCTTATTTTTGGGAATGAGCGAGAATTAGGCAAGAAATCAATCAGCGGCAAGATATCTCAGGTTCTTTCTTCACTTTCAAATGAAATGCAACAAAGAGCTAAGCGGATGACCAGCTTTATCACAATGAAATTTCTAAACGGCTATATTCAAGTTTTAAAGAACTCTGTATTAGAAAAGTAGCCGTTGATTGGCAACAAAAAATTTAAGAAAAGAGAAAAGTAGCCGTTGAGATCCCAACGGCTATAATTCAAATATAATCCGTCAGCTGAGGAGAGGAGAGAGGAGGTTTGGGCTCTGCTTAACCATAAACCAAGTAGGAACTTCACTTTCACTTTTGAGGCCCATTCTCTTCCAACGTCTTTCTTGGCCCATAAAATCTTCTGAGGCCCATCCATTTTTACCTTTGGAGAATTGCCCAATCGCTATGCTTGTTTCTAGAGCCCACCACTTCTCTTTTCATTTTCATTTTCTTTGTCATTTGAGAAAAACAAGAAAAGAATTATAAGAGGAGAGCTGTTTTTGTGTTTGCAGTTTTTCTGTTGGAGTTTAGGGTTTAGTAAGAGGAGAGGTTCGACAATTATTATGTTTGCTTCTAGAGTTTCAAGAATCGGAGTTTTGATACTCAAACAACTCTCCGAAGGTATGCACTGAAATTTACAATTGTTTATTTAGCTAATGTCTGTCTGTTGGAAGCTCACATTGTTAAAAGAAATCCCATTTTTTCTCAAGTATTTTTCTTCTACTTGTCATTCTCATATGGTTGGTTCCAATTGCATCCATCTTTTGCAATCTGCAGGCAAACCCACATCCATAAGCAGAGCAGGATACAATACGAGTAGTTGTTACAACCAATACTTGCAACCTCTGGTCAGTTTCCTCCTCTGATAGAATTTGCTAGTTGGTGTAACATTTTGTTTCTTGTATTCATCCTGGATGCTTAAGTTTTAGGTCTATCAATCAGTACATCATGAAGGGTTGAAGAACAAGAACATTTAAACAAAACCATTTAATGAAATGCCACAAATTGAATTATTCTGGATCTTCTTGTTGTTTTTTAGTGATTACTTCTGTCTTCGAATAATGGGTGGCTGTCGGCAAAGTTTAGTCCTTTGAGAATTATAAGGTAGGAAAGGAGAGCCTGAACCATATATGCTTTCTTCTTTCATTTCTTGGTGGTGCCATATTAGAAACCATTACTTGTTATATTACATTTGACATTTGGGAAGCCCAAGTGATATTAACTACTATCTCTCGTCATTCTTTTCCTCTTAATGTCACATAGTGTGCATGATTCTTTGTTATATGGTATATGGTATAGAATGAGATACTCTTGCAGGACACTGTAGAGTGCCTTGCAAATTTTGAAGTTAAATGGACTGTATTCATTCCAAGTTAAGTTTTATTTGTAAAAAGGTGATCTTTATCATTATGAGTGAATTAGTCATGTTTCATTATGTTGCTAAACTTAGGTCAACATTTAAGAACAATGGAAATAAATTTAATAAAACAAAGTTGGTTTAATGATGTAATTTTGGCAAGCAATTTGAGAATTGCCAAGACCATTTTAAATTCTAAATGAAGGCATATATGACATTTTCAAGTTCTTCGTATTATTTTAGGTATTTTCTGAAGAAGTTGGGAACTGAAATCATATTTGAATTGTGAAACGTGGATTGAAGGATGATTAATGTGAAGTGTCGAGTAGTTTTTACATTTATGTATTTTAGTAGAATGAGCTTGCGTAGGTGCATTCATGTTTTTGTTCTTATATTTATGGTTTCTTTGTCTTATGAACAATTTGATCAACAGTCTGAAAGTAAGTTGTTGCGGGGAGCCATATTTCACACGCATCATCTTTTTTCTACTGTTAGTGCTGGCAATTCTTCAAATGAAGGGATTGAGCAGAAAGAAAAGTAAGTTCTTTTGGGTTTAAATGGTTTAACTCTAATGCATTAAAAATTGTGATCAGTAATGATGTGAGGAGATAGATTCAGGGGAGTATAATAATAGGGAGAGAAAGCAGTCAAATGCACATGCACGGATTAAACACATATTTCTGCATTTATTTGTGCAAAATTAATTGCAAATTGGTTTAGCTTTAGCAATGTTTTTCTGTATGTCAATTAGGAGCACCTCATGGCCCTAATTTTCCTTTGAGTTGAGATCTGATGTAAGATTATTATGTTGTTTCTTCACACACAGATGATTTATTTGCAGGATATCTGTGACATTTGTTGACAAGGATGGAGAGGAAATACATATTAAGGTTCCTACTGGAATGTCTATGCTAGAAGCTGCCCATGAAAATGATATAGATCTTGAAGGCAAGGTTCTGGTGCTTATTTAATGTAGTCTTTTTGATCTTAAACCCAAGTCTGTTCCATCAATTGCTGTTGTCCCCTGGACATTTGTTTTACTGGAGTCACTTGTTTAAAGTTTCATCATTTTCATGCATCTTTCTACTGATAGTACTGATAGCATAGGCCTTTGTCAATTAGATTGGCAAATACTTATTGGTTGCTTTGGACTGTACATTGGGTGATCTCCCCTCCCTCTCACCTGTATTGTTGCATACTTATTTCTTAAAATGGATCAGACTTAGTTGTTTGGAACCACAAGAGAGATAGTCACTGCTATGTCAAATAGTTCTTAATCATATTTGCAGAATCTGATGCTCTGTTGTGTCTCTCATATCAGGAGCGTGTGAAGGTTCACTTGCCTGTTCAACATGTCATGTGATTGTGATGGTACGTTGTTTATGTTACAAAGAAATATGCTTTTTGAACTTAAATTTGGTTTTAATAGAACTGAAGAATGATCCTGCAGGATATGGAGCTAACTGTAGAATCATCCTGCAGGATATGGACCATTACAACAAATTAGAAGACCCAACTGATGAGGAAAATGATATGTTGGACTTGGCCTTTGGGCTTACGGAAACGTAGGTTAACAAATTTTCGTGTGGTATTTTTTTTGCATTTGGTTCATACTGAAATATATGTTTGTGACATTGTAGTTCACGCTTGGGTTGTCAAGTGATTGCAAAACCTGAACTTGATGGAATTCGTTTAGCTATTCCTGCTGCCACCCGAAACTTTGCTGTTGATGGCTATGTTCCTAAACCACACTAGAGATGCTACAACGCTTCTGGAAGAGTTGATTGAGTGTTACGTTTAACATCCCAGTTTTGTAACTCCTGTATTTTATTGGACCAATGAGCACAACTTGAGTCCTATTATTTATTTATTTATTACTAATACTGATTATAGGTTTGCAGCTTATTCATGAACTCTCTGTGACATAATATTTACAGTTTGATCTCAATAATCCAGGGTCTGTTATTTTTATTCGGTTTTTTGTACTCGGGGCCTGTAAGCGCTTTTTGACCATAAAATTAGCTTCTGATAACTTTTGGCAGAAAAAACTTGTACTTATGGGTCACAAAAGCTCTTTCTAAGTGCTCTTTATGAATCACTTTTTTTTGGTGTTTTTTTTAAAAACTTTCTTCCAATATAAGCGCTTCTAAAAATGCACTTATGAGCAGTGTTTTCTACAAACTGGTTGCTTGTTTGCTTATTGTGGCTCGACTTTCAACTAAATTTGGAATTGACCAATCCTTGCTCGAAATTCATTTTTGTTCTAAAACACTTGAGAAATCTCCCCCTCTCTCTCTGACCGGTCGGCTAGCTAGACTAATTGGTCACTCATCAAGCAACAAATTCCGACGGGTCAGTTAGCTACTCTGACCTTCCTTTCACGACGACAAATTCCAACAGGTCAGTTAGTTACTCAAATATTTCCCTTCGCGGCACATCACTATTTCCCTTGGAGGCACAGGTTGGTTGGTTACTCAAATCTTTCCCTTCGTGGCACTGTAATTTAAAGTATTATTAACTTTTTACAGTCGCTCAAAACCTGATAATTAGTTGGACCTTGTAATAATCTTGTTTTCTTGCTTTAAACTTCATATTTAAATAGTGAGCTAATTGCAAGGGGCTTGTTGCTCTAGTAGTTAAGAGTTTTATCTTTATGTTCTAAGTCTTAGGTTCGATTCCTCTGTCTTCCAATACCGGCTTGTATAAAAAATAAAAAATAGTGAACTAATTAACAATGAAGTTGCCTTGCAACACTAAAACACTGAAATAAATAAATAAATAAATAAATAAATAAATAAATAAATAAATAAATAAAGATGCAGAACTCAAACAAAACAAAAAAGATAAAAAAAGAAAGAAAGATGCAGAACAGCAGCAACGTGGACGGCTGCAACTGGCTGCCCCCCAAGATTAGTGGGGGAAGTGAAGAGACAAACAGAAGAATCAGGGATTGACGTGGAACCGCATCCACCCGTCCAAAAAACGACAGGAGAGCACCCCACCATTGGCTTTCATTTCAACCTTTATATCTGCCATTTCTTTTGTTTTAAAATTGAAATTGAGCTTCACTCCAATGTCTGCTTGATGATGATACAGTGAATATCTCGATATAATTGCTGACACTCCTTATTTTTATATTGAGATTGAGTGTGTACTTATTTGTTGGCGAGAAAGAGAGAGACATAGAGACAGACAGAGAGAGAAACAGAGAGAGAGAGAGAGATGGAGGTCGGGTTTTTGGGGCTGGGAATAATGGGGAAAGCCATGTCCATGAATCTGCTTCGCCATGGCTTCAAGGTCACCGTTTGGAACAGGACCCTCTCTAAGGTACTTATTGTTGTTATTGAAGAAGATACTTATTCTTTTGAATGTTGCTTAATGTTATAATCATCACTGGTTACTGTTGTTACGTACCCTATGAATTCAAGAGCCAAGTTTGTCTACTAAATCATGTATGTATGTATGTATGTATGTATGTATACATGTAAGAATGCCAAGTGCTAACATATGTTGATGGACTGAGAATCTGGGCATACATTCAAACAAATATTAATCTGGGATTCTGACAAGAGAACATTTATCTAAATGTATGTATGTACTTGTGTATTTTTCGAGCTATCTATCTGGAAGTAATTTCTTCTCGGTTTTTTCGTGCAAAGTTGTTCGGCTGTTAATTTACATTTATACTTGTCTCATCATATTAAACAGAGTGGCTTATTTGAAAATTTTCCTGCTTGGTGTAAGTAACTCTGGACTTCAAGCATTACAGAAAAAGTTGGTCGTAATAATAGTTATTGCCTACATTTATTTTCTTGCAACCTTTTAAAAGAAGTTGTAGATAACGTGGTCTGCATAAAATTAAGGTACCAGTTGTGTTAATGTTTTATGTGGGTTACATATACACTCGTTATTTTTGCACCTAATCAGTGAGTTAAATCATTGTAGAATGCACACATGGATTTGAGTGGGGCACTGAAAACTGTAATGTAAGGAGCAATCCATTATTATTTGAGAAATTTAAATTGTTATTAAAGTTAGAAGCTTTTCAAATTTGAATAAGCAACACATTGCCACATTGCTTTTGGGTTTCAAGAACCAACCTGCTAGTTAACCTAATTCAAATTTTATTCCATGGAAAGCTCAGTGTGTTCCTGTTATCGTCACTGAAAATCTCCACATGGTCTGTAATTGAGCTTGAGCTTAGGCTAAACCTCTACCGTATTTTGTGACCTGAAAACTTCAATTGCAGTGTGACGAGCTCGTGGAGCATGGTGCTTCTGTTGCAGAAACCCCTGCAGCAGTGGTTAAGAAGTGCAAGTATACAATTGCAATGTTATCTGATCCTTCTGCTGCTCTTTTGGTTGGTATTTTTCACTTTGGTATTTTGACATGTCATTTACTTGACTTCTACTTATCGAAATGCAAAATACCTAGGTGGTTTTTGGCAAAGATGGCATTCTTGAGCAGATTTGTGCCGGAAAAGGTTACGTCGACATGTCTACAGTTGATGCTGATACTTCTTCAAAGATTAATGAGGTTTGAGTTACTTACTCATGCTCCTCGATTGTTTTAACTTAAATAATAAATATTTTACTGTTGTTTAGGGTGTTCTTCTGGAGCCCACATTGTTTTAGAAATTTAGAACATAACTAAGATGTTTTTATGCATATGTCTGTGGTAGAATTTCGTATCTGAAAAATCTAAGTTAGAGGATGAACTTGTATGAGTAGGCTAAAGAATGAATATTCCCAGAAGATTGTCTCAAATGGCTGACAATCTGTGAACGGTTAACTGCTTGTGTTCCATGGTAGACTTTCAATGAGAAAAAGGACATAGTTAATACTTAATGCAAATGAAAGACATTTTTGATCTGTGGTTTTCTGATAGATGCAGGATTGTTCTGACTCAGCACATTATGTTTTGTATTATTCATGTATTGTTGATGTAGATATGTAGGAAGGTAGGGTAGGTTCTTGACTAAATCTGGATGTAAGGTGAAGGATTTGCTAGGGTGAAGTTTATCTGTATCGTGGTGACCAGTGAAGACTTGGGGCTGAAAAAAAGTATGGTTCTAAGATGAGAAAAACCAAGAATTACTGGTTTGGCTTTGTTTCCTATTTACTATTGCCTTGCAGGAATTAACGTCTAAGAAAATAAAAAAGAATAGGAGATGAAGAAGAAACTCACATCACTGTAGAGTTTTAAATTTAAAATAGTAGGTGATGCATGTCCATGAGTTTCACCACCAATTTTCATACTGATAGGGGCAAACCTAGAATTGTAAGGTTGGGGAGCTGAATATTAAATAAAGTACAGAACATATATTAATATTCGAAAGTTACATGGTAGAGCTAAATATTTACTTGTTTATGTTGGAGAGGGGGCATTAACTTCAATTACAATCAATATCTATTTACTATATATATGTTACTGAACTTAGGATTCTGAGGCTAGACTAGGCAGTAGAGTAGAGTTAGAGTTCTAAGCTCTGTAATAAGCAGCCTTCATCTGTTATAGTATTTCCGCACTCTTATGGCATATTATTTGCATAAATTGAAAGTGAAAAAGAAACTAAACGTTAAAATTCTGGGTTCAGTACACATCAGATGAAGGCAACTCATACTCTTTCAAAAATCTTGAAATTTAGGAATCTGCAGAAAGTTCTTTATATTTGTCTTTGAGAAACTGTTTGTTTAGAAGACTTTTTACAGGTTGGTAGCTGTTCCTTTTCCTGGTTGGATGAACTTGCAGTATGAAAGGAAATAGTTAAATATTTAAAACCAGAACACAAGGGTGTTCTATAGCCAAGTTAAGTTTACCAGATTATAGCCGACTGAATTAAAGAAAGGAGAAACTATAGACTGAAAATTTGTTTATGCAAGGTCCAAAAGAAAGGCTCTGCATGATTAGACATATCCCTAGTCAAGGCCTGCACAATGCAACCAGCCTTTGCCTGACTGTTTAAGTCCCTAAGATTGGTCCCGAGATGTGCATCACCAATTATGCATTGATTTGGAGATGCTACTTTGCACTGACGATACTACAAACTGTTGAGTTTTTACTCATCCATATATTTCCTTACCTGTTAAAGCTTCAGGATGGTTTCTGGATTTTTCAATTTTTTGGAAAATGACTGTAATTTTTATAATGTAATTTCCTTGGTATCTACTATTTTGATTCATCAAATAAATGAATAAAAAAATATAATCGGAGAAGTATCTTTCTACATATTATTAAGGTTCGCATAAAATATCTACAGGCAATTACAGCAAAGGGTGGTTACTTCCTTGAAGCTCCTGTTTCAGGTAGCAAAAAGCCCGCCGAAGATGGTCAATTGGTTATCCTTGCAGCTGGGGAGAAGGTAAATAGAGTAACGGTTGTTTTGCAGTTTGTCGCTATATACACAGTCCTTGCTACCTGCCAGATATATTTTGAGATCTTATAGGGAGTAACATTGTTATAGACATACTTGTGAATGTTCTTGGGGTACTTATGTATTTAGTGTCATTTTACCTTCAGTTATGAAACATAGATGAAATTTTTTTACATTTCACCTTCTTGCACATGCTTTGGAAGGTTCACCATTGAATACAAGCGTGCACATGGGTTGGGTAAATTTGCGTTGGGATAATCAGGTTTATATCTGTTAACCAATGTGTTGAATTCAGTAAGAGTCTTGTATAACTTGAAGTTAAGTCGCTTAGAAATATGGGGTTACATTAGTTATCAATTTGAGGGTTACATTAGTGATCAATATGATCTTATTGTTTTCAAAGTTATTTTGATCGAGGGTTTTCTAGGAGCTTTAATTATAAAAAAAGGGTTCTCCAGGAGCTTTTTACAATGGTAGTTTTCTTGAGTCTAAATATATCTGTTTATTCGGCATTCACCTAAAAAGCAATCATAATATTTGAAGGAAGAGGAATCATAGTTCTATTAGGTTGAATAAATCCAAGGTTCCTTTATGTATACTTTATTGTTTACAAAGTATTTAGATTTTGGTTATGGAATAATCAGGTTTTGGGGCTTGTTTACGTACTTGGTATCAGAATAGGAATAATAAAATTAAATAAAAAGAATCTGGATAGGAAGGAATAGAAATGAGGCATTTCCTATTAAAGTGTTTACTCATTGTCTGAAATGGAACGAGGATACGATTGATTTTTCATTAACATGTTTACTAACTTCCAGGAATCAGATTCAAATCTAGTTTGATTACTTCAGTTCTATTGGGATGAATAAATTCACAATTTTATAAGTATACTTCGTAGTCGAGAAAAAAAAAAGAGATATTTGATTACTGAGTTTTTGTTGCATTTTTAAGTCTTTGGATAATAAAAAGAAATCTGAATAGGATTCCACTTACGGCATCAACATGTTATATAACCAAGTTGAATAGAATGAAAAAGTAATAACAGAGCTTTAGCTACTGCATCAACATGTTATGAGTGCTTTTTTGGAGCAGTCATGACATGAGTTTCTTTCTTTAATTCCACTGAAGTTTGTGATATGTGCAATAGATATGAGTAACTACGCCGTACCTCTGTATGGTTATCTTCAGATTTTGGATCTCGTATTGCCACTAAAAGAGTAAAGCTGGCTTTTTCGAATTCTAATCCATGCTAGGCAAAGTTAAATCTTAGTTAAGAGTCCTTGACTGTGAAAGTTAGAGCTTGTACCACATGGGCTTTACATATATATATATTCGCAAACACCACTAGATCCCTGCATAACCCCACCCCCCAAACAAAAAGAGTAAAAGAAGTATTGTTTTTATTTTTATTCCTGAACACCTCAAAGTTGTACATATCTTGCAGTTTAAAGAAAGCGAAATTCAAGCAGAACAATATATAGTGAAGGGAACCAAAAAAAAAAAAATCTCCTCTAGGGTATTATAAAGTTCTTCTTTTCCCAGGGCTAGAGAGTTGCAGAGTTTTTAGTAAGGGATGGGCGACAAAATACAAATAACTATATTATACTCTTCGGTTCAGAGTCAAGATTGCAATACCTATGGTTAAGTAAGGAGTAGGATTCCTTCACATGCTTATTCCTGTCCATAGGTTACAAATGTGTTTATTTGTAACATTGCTGCAACAGTTCAACTGTTTATAAATGTAGGCATTGTACGAGGAAGTGATTCCTGCTTTTAATGTCATGGGAAAGAAGTCTTTCTATCTGGGGCAGGTTGGAAATGGAGCAAAAATGAAACTTGTTGTCAATATGATAATGGGAAGGTAATGGTTGCTTCCTCACAAATATCCATATTACAATGGAGACTCGTTTTTGCAGCTGTCTTTTCTAGTAGGAAAATATGATACACTAATATTGTGTTGGAAGTTCAGAAGCAGTATTCACAATGTCAGATCTAATACTGTCTCATACTATATCCTGGCCTATTCCTTTTAAGAATGCATCAACTTGTTTAAAAATGTTTTCATGCTCATGGAATAAGGTTGATATATTATGTGATGTTATTCATTCTGTGGTAATCTACCGAGTGCTTTGACAAATTTCAGTTAACATGAATCCTTTTCTTGCAATGGAGCATCTCTTATTTTGACAATGTAAAGATATTTAGTTTCAAAAGTTTTTTCTCCTATTTGAATATTTCAGTATTTACATATCTGGCTTGAGTATTTATATGTGCTTTTACATAGATGGAGCATCTTACTGCCTAATAAAAGAATAGTAATTAAAGATTAGAAAAAATCTAATGCAAGTTGACATCACATAATAATGAACTTGTTCCTTCTCATATTGTATGTATGTATGTTCATACAACCAAAGCAATCATGATTTCATATTGTGCTGTTCTCTCCCTTGCAGCATGATCAATGCATTCTCTGAGGGACTTGTTCTTGCTGGAAGAAGTGGACTGGATCCTAGTGTTCTTCTTGATGTATTGGTGAGTAACAACGTAGACTTTCTTTTACTGGTAATGGATTCTCTTACCATTTATGAATTTATACTGGCAGGATCTGGGTGGAATTGCAAATCCAATGTTTAGAATGAAAGGACCCACTATGATTCAGGGCAGTCACTCTCCTGCATTTCCTTTAAAACATCAGCAGAAAGACATGAGATTGGCTCTTGCCCTTGGGGATGAAACTGCTACATCAATGCCAGTAGCTGCTGCGGCTAACGAGGTTATGCTCTTCATTCCTTCTTTGATAACTGTCTACAAAGTCAGTCTTGTAAGATTTCTGTTATACACATACAAAAGGTATTAACCTCGAGAAGCCATAGAAGCCATTGGAGATTCACGGCAAGGGCCAAAGATCTTCCTCTCTCTCTACACTCCTCATGCACACTTATATGGGGTAGGTATTTTGTGCTTGTGTAGTGTATAAGAGGGGGGGGATCTAAATCTTATATTTATAGGTGTGAGTATTAGGTTTTCTTGCCATAAAGAAAACCTTAACACTTATCCTTATCACCATCCATCATCCACAACCTAGTAGGATGGATGTCCCTATCGTTTTAGGACTTTACTTCACCTTAAGTAACTGGATCACCAAATAAATTTTCATTTTCTTTTATCCTTAAGCAATTAAGATTCCTAGATAGATAGATGCAAGCTCAAATTAAGTGCTACATGCTCCCACTTGGGTGCCACATCTATACAAGAACCATCTTTAAGATCAAGAATCAATATATCCTTATTCACACAACTTTGGAAGTAGTTTGATAACAATATTTATCTCAAACTTGTGTCAAATATTGTCAACTCATAGGATTATAGATAGTAGTAATCTCTTATCAAGTAGACAATACTACTCTATAGTCAAATATCCACAAAGTACCATCAAGTTATGGTCTGAGTTATATGATACGTGATCTTGATGTGAAGGTTAATACACTTAGTATATAGTCCAGTTTATGATCACAATATGATCTATCCTTAATGCTTTATGAGAAATCCTTAAAGTCAATAAAGACAACCTTAACAATGTAGCAAAAAAGTGTAAATAGAACTGTACCTTAACTTTATCCATTGTAAAACTTTAAAACAAACATAAGAATCCTATCATGGATAAGAATCCTATCATATCCATGTATTCATAACTGAAAAGAAAAGTGATCTAGAAAAATAATATAATACAAACGCGGATCAGTGGATCATATCACCTGTGTTGATGTAATCTACACAAGTTTGTCCCTCTACTTTCTCTTTCACTAGCAGGTACTTGACATCATCATGCTTAACTCCAGTTGATCTTGTATTTTTCTTGCAAAAGAAGATGGCTCCCTTACTATCACAATATAACTAAGTGAGCTTAGACATTGATTCGACAACTTGTTCCTTATTATCACTCTCTCTGAAAACAAGCATCTAGTCTTTGACAATCCTTCTTAGTTAGTTTGTCAGAAAATATCAGTGACGCCAACCTAATTTTGAAAATCCATAATAAATCCATTTCTTGTAAGTGCCTAAAGAAACATGTGATTTTCACAGGAGTTTATTCGAAGTGCTGAACAATATCCACATGTGATACTCAAATTGGACAACATATTCCAGATTTCTGTCTACTTAATCTTTGACCTCTTGCTGAACAATTTTCTTCCATTAATGATAACTTTTATGCAAGAACCATTAACAAAGACTCCATAACTTTCATGATAACTTATCATATATTGTAAATTCTCAAAGGTGAGCAACTTATCTCGAAAACCCTTTAAATTCAACATACTGCCAATTGGTTTTTTTTTTTTTTAAGTGTTTGTCAATACTTGATAGTGTTGGTATCCGTCGTTTAAATTGAAATCTCATGTGTTTATACTTTGAACTACTTGCAGTTTATCTTGAAGCAATGAGATTTGAAGTCATAGTACAGTATTTTTATTTGTTGGAAAGAAATGAGTTTTGGAAACTATTTCTAGTGGAAAAAGATTGATATCAGAACTAAAATATTTGTTATTTACATGTATCTTAGGCTTTCAAGAAGGCAAGAAGCATGGGGCTTGGGGACCTTGACTTTTCAGCTGTGTATGAGACCGTGAAGGCTCTTGAACAACCCTCTCAAAAAAGCTAACTGCTTGAAGCAAAGCTTTGTATCATTACTGAAAGGGTGATTCTATGCTCACCCTAAAACTTTGCTCTCAACGCTGCAGGATTTAACAATAGACAAGTTTTATGGGCACGTTTCTCTCCTTGTAAAATAACTTAGTTACTTCAAAGCTCAAAACTCTAAGCAATAAAATATTTCTTAAAATATTTCAAGAAAAAAAGGGATATGATGTTTAAGCCAGCAACTATTTCCCTCTACACAATTATCTCAATAAATATCACGCCATTGATCCTAGAACTGATCCAAAACAGATTTCAACTTATGGTTTAGAGATCTCAAGTTGACAACTCCTTTTCATCACAGCTTTTCAGATTGCTAACTTTTCAGATTGCTCTGCCATCTTGCTAGTATGATTTCCAATTGACATACCATCCCAGTTGTTCTTTGAAGACCCGAGCGAGAAGACCTTTTTTCGGCTTGAATATAGTATTTCTGCCTCTAGATTACATTATATTTATGTTATTTACTGAGTTGAAGCAAACAATTAATCCCTTTACCTATGAATCGAATCAAATTAAATTTCATGCGTGTTTTCAGTTCATCTTGCTTGTTTTGCTTTACAATCAAATTTCAATCCTCCTTTTTTTTTTTTACTAGATAAATATTAAAGTTCTCAACGCATAGAAAAAAAAATAATTTGCGACAGTTTTCCACACGTAGCACAATGGTTTGGTTTAAATGTCATGTTATGTAATACAAATGTTATTTAATTTCTCAGTCTCTGGGACTCTTTGCAATGCTTTATAGTGACACGCTCCCATGCAAAACAATCTACTGGCCTATCTTTGAGGCTGGTTAGATTAGGGTTCAACACACCAATCTTTGGCATCAAACAGAAAACATGTTATGGAAAAACCTCATGCTGAAGAAAGTTAAGCCAACTTTGGGTTAGTCTGGCTTGTCTAATTATTGTAACAACAGTTTCAACTCTTTCGGGGTTAATGCGTGTTTCTTGTTTCTCTGTGGGAGAATGGAGGTATGCTGGACTGGTTTATGCTCGACGTGATATGATTAGTGTTTCCGATGGATCCCTCCAATTCGTTAACCTTTGTAGATAGTGTTTGTATTCGCACACCCCTTTGTGGGTAATGTTTGTAAACTCGTTGTGGGTCGTATTGGCCTTTGTGGCCTTTGTGTTTGTGGTTGAAATTATACAATAGTACCGTAGCACCAGCTGGCGTTGCTGAGTGGTACTACGATCCAATAAGATTAAGCCATGTGTACAACTTAGACATGTCAACAGAACCATAAAGTTTTGCCGTTAGTGCCGACGTTAAAAAAACAACATGTGGTTATGCCCACCCAAAAGCTTGAAGTCCTCCCAACGCTGGCTTTTAGACCCTGATTGCGTCAATATTTCAGATCTAAGATTAGATCAACAAATTTCTATGCAATAATATTCTTTGACCAATTGCTGTGCAACAAAATTATTTGACATTGGGTCATTACCCAAAAAGGCAAAGGCTTTGAGCCTGATGTGGGAGGCGAAGGGGTCAATTTTAAAGGGGATATTCAACGGCAAGATTTTCGACCAAAAAAAAAAAAAAACGGCAAGATTTTCAGCGTTGTATCCACCCCCACAGTCGTTTTAACAAATTTCAGCCATAGCTTATGGGAGAAAATGAAAAAAATCTCGAAGAGACCTCATCGGAGCAATGGCGGAGGCGCTGGAACCCAAAAACTGCATAAATTCAGACCCGAAATCAGTAGCAATTGGCGCAAGTGACTTGATAAACTCCCGAGTCTGCGATGGGTATCGGTGAGCAGTTAATTTTGGCGGCGAGTTTGGGTCAACTTCTCAGGCAGCGCAGCCCACAGATATATATATATATTTTTTGGTCTGAGCCCACAGAGAATTTAGTCTCGGGTATTTCTAATTTGCAGCGATGGCGGTGGTTAAGGGTTAACGGCAGTCTATTAAGTTTGTTGCCGACTGTATAAGCTGTACACATGGCTGAATCTAATTGGACCGTAGTACCACTCAGCAACGCCAGCTGGTGCTACGGTAGTATTGTATAATTTCTCCAGTTCAAGAATCAGTAAAAGAAAGATGAGCCACCAATAGCTTTAGGGATAAATTGTCATGTTACGTCACAACTTAAATACGAGCAATAAGCTAATACATTATTTTATTACAAAAGCATCAAGAATTGCATTGTCCCAGCCAATATATACACAAAGAAAAAGAGAACAAAAACAGGACAAATAGCCCAGTGTAGAGAACATTATCAGCTATGGTAAGAGATATTCGTAGAATAGACAATCGAAACTTTACCTACTTTTAAAGCCAACAAAAACGTTCTACCGTATCAAAACAGTGCCACAACACAATATTTCAAAGTAATGCACCCGTCTCTTGACCTTCTCTCAGACCTTCGCGTACTTACATGCTCAACCATTATGCTCTAGGGTTGGATGGCAAACAGTGGCTGCAAGAAATCAAAAGAAGACAAGATAATGTTATAGGATATCTTCATGTGATCATTTCTCAAGGATGTCCAAGAGAACTCACCGTGTCGACACTAACAGGTTTCCCATCCTCCACGAGGATCTCAACTACGGTTCCAGATTGATCAGCCTGAAGAAAATATATCACTCAATCCACATTACTGACTGAATATATTTTTTCTTTGATTGATTAAGCAGATATGGTGAGAGACACAAGAAAATTATCATGCTTATAGACATTGATTAACATAAATAATAGACTGTTGCAACTTAAAAATACACTTGCAAGAAAGGAGAGCTGAGAAATAAAACAAAAAACAGGTGCAGTGTGAAAGCTAATTTATAGTCATATATGAATTCTTTTATTAAAAAAAAACATTATATCATGTAATTGAAAAGTTAAACAAAGAGCAAAGAGAGGGTGGTTACAAGCAGCAGTGGAAATAAACAAGTCATCTTAGAAAGTAGTATCTAATTATTGTGATGTGCCAAGAACATAAGAGATCCGGTAGAAGAAAAACTTACTTCTATCTCGTTCATCAATTTCATGGCCTCAATGATACACAAGACTTGTCCCTTCTGTATTTTGTCCCCAACCTATTGGGAAAGTTTTCATGTAAGACCAAAAAAAGTAATGCAGCAACAAAAACACTTAAGCAACCACTAAGGAACATAGGCTGCAAGTAAAATTCTAAGTAGAGAAGAAAAACCTTCACAAGTGGTGGTTCACCAGGTGCCGGGCTTCGATAGAATGTCCCTGCCATAGGACATTTAAGAGGGGGCAGTGATGTTTTGGCTGACTTAGCATTAGGTGAAGATGGTGCAGGGAAAGTTGCTGGAGGAGATGATGGGGCCGACGAAGAGGCAGGAGCCGCTGGAGCAACTGGAGGAGGGGCTGCTTGCATCATAGGCACTGGAGCAGGTACCAGAGGTTGAGGCAAGGCTTCCTTTTTACGAATTATGACTTCAAAGTCAAGCTGTTTCAGCTGCAGCTCAACAATGTCTCTTGAGTCAACAAGCCTACAATCCAGAAACAAGAATCAAGATGATATTATCCAACCACACTTCAGATCAGATGGTTAAACTAATAAAGAACTGAAGATGGGGGTTGCTCACTTTACAAGACTTGCAACTTGAGCTATGAATTCAGATATTGATTCCTCTGTATCCAAAACTGCAGGACAAGACTCATTCGATGTCTTTCGATCCTTGGACTCCTGGCCTGGAAGCTCCAATTCTCTTGGGGGCGTAGCTGCAACATTGGATGATCCATCCACCTTGAAGGCAACAGATGATCCAAGGAGCATGTCCAGGAAGGAAAGAAAATTTGAAAAGTGATCCTCTAACGAAAACCATTTAAAGAACCTTACCTCATCCAATTGACCTTTCACCACAGTGGAACAGTTCCGACTAGGCTGCCAACCCTAACATTTGGACCAGCTTCAAACTTCATTATTCCACATGATTAAAATTGACCAGAGTAAAAAAAAAAAAAAGAAGCACACAGACATATATGCATATAATCCCCAATAAAAAAACTGTACTTTCATACTCTGTGAAAAGAAAAACTTATTTGTCACATATATGTAAATAATCCCCAATAAAAAAATAACAGTGCTTTCACATTCTGTGAAAAGCAAAATTTCTCAGGTAAAACAGCAAAAGAAGATGACTCAAAAGTCTGATGAGGTTCAAAAAACAAACCAAATACAACATGTATCACTGCAAAACTAAAGACAACAACTTCTGACAAAGAAGGGCACTTAATGTTGATAGATTGATTGGTTTTGTGTGCGACTGTGACACACACACACACACAGACAGACAGAGAGAGAGATAGATAGATAGATAGATAATATATATATATATATATACATACATACATACATACACAGAGAGCTTCCATTGAGGGATCCCTCAAATAAGTTATTTGAGGGTTTAGGGTTTAGGGCTTATTTGAGGGAAACCCTTGTAGGGCCCACTCCGCATTGTATTTCACTAATCCAAACCATCTATTTTTTAAATAATCATTCAAAGATCATCTCTACAAAAAATCACTCGAATCTAATATCATTTGACCACTCAATTGAGTTATTGAAATTTTAGTACTTTCTTGAAGCACCGTATTCATTCATTTTGTAAGACACATTTGGATGTCAAAACGGTTTCCGATTTGTCTAATTTTTTGCGAGAATGATCTATGAATGTAGACTTAAAAAATAGATTGTTTGGATCATTGAAAAAGAATTAGTAGGGAACCCCAAAGGGTGTCCCTCAAATAAAATTATTTGAGGGATCCCTCAATAGAAGAGGATTGATAAATATATATATATAGAGAGAGAGAGAGAGAGAGAGAGAGAGAGAGAGAGAGAGAATCTCCCTATTATTCAAGATTCAAACTCACCAATCCAGTCTAAATTATGGTTTAAAAATTGCTAACAAAGCAGGACTGAAAAAATTCTGCTACTTCACATAATTTGGAAGTTGAGAATCATCTTTTGTCAGCAGATCAAGGGAGAGGTTTTCTATTCACAAAAATCTATCAGCTACTAAGAAGACTCAGAAAGCTTAAATACTCTAGTGCCTCCTCAAAGTATGGTCAAACCCCACATTGCCCCTTGAAAGTCACAATGACACACCTTGCCCCATCGATTGACTCTTGGCATCTTATTTTGCCTTACACCGTCAAGTCCATTAACGAATCTGTCAAAACAATGACATGGCACGAACGGTACTTACTATTTTGCAAAAATGTTTGCCATGTGTAAAAAAAAACTTATATATAGATAATAATAATTCAAAAATAAAAAATATCCCCAGGTTCTTCCTCCCTCTTCCCCTCTCTGTCACCCCACATTTCCCAAGGATCCCAGCTGTGCCATCCCCGTCAGCATTGGCCACAGTACCACCTCCAAAACCACTCCTCTCACATTCCTGCAACCCACACCATTGCCAATTCCCCCTCTCCAAACGAAACCCAACTACCATACCAAGAACACGTACACCGTAGTAAACACAGAGCTCCAGGCATCCACATTCAAATACCAACTTCAGGTAGTAGAACTACTCTAGACCCCGAGTAACTACATTCATCTTCCACTAGTCAGTCGGTATCCATTTTTGATAGAGAACATCCCCTCTCTCTGTCTCATCTCTCACAGTCTCTCACCTCTTCACCCCTCACATTTCAATGGATGAAGAGGATCCAATAACCCACCAGGGATCCCATATAACTCAAAGTTGGAAAATCCATTCTAACAAAATCACTATCAAGGGTAAGTAACATAATAAATCAAAGGATCTGAGGAAACGCCATTGCATGATGTGATCTGGCAGATTATTAACATTGAAGTTCTAACATAAAAGAAAGTAAATACCATTTCCTTCATTTCTTAGGTTCAAATAACACATTTGCATACATCATAACACAGATCAACCATTTGAATTGATTATTTGGACAATTTCAACGATGTATTAAAATGGAGCACGTCCAAGAACCAATCCATATGTGATTGACATAAAAATCAACAACTCAGAATGAATGAGGGGTAAATACATTGGAGTAAACAAACAGCTGCGACCATCGAAATAAGTAAGTCGATACATTGGAGTAAACATAACAGTCGTCAACTTCACCTTTAAATTTCCAAGCAATAGAAAAGTCAAAAGACTAACAATTTCCCCAGAAAATAAAAAAGTTCCAACTGGGTATTTGGTAGTATTCGTTTAAGTACTAAACCAAGGTGTTAAAGTATTAATTTTTGTTAAAGTTAGCTTTTTATTTATTTATAATTTCTTTCAGAAATGGCCATTGAGGAAGCTAAACTTTGGGTATTTTTATTTCTAAACAATTTCGTGTTTATTAAAAGTTCCTCGTATATGAAATTTTGAATTAATACACAATTCCTGAACTGAAACAACAAAACCACCTTGCACAAGAATATAGAAATGACTCAACCAATAATACAAAATTGCAAATAATTGATAAAATTCTTAATCTTTCGTTCCCGCATTTTCCCGGAAAACAAAATGTAGCTGAGAAAAAACAAGAAAATCAAATTTCAGGGAGACAGAGGAATACCTTGGAGAAGAATCGGAGCTTAGGCTTGGGAGAGAGACCAAAGGAGACATTAGATAAACAATTGTGCTTGTAAGTATTGTTATTGGTTTTATAATGAGCCAAATTTGTGCTGGTCGTTGCAGCCGCCGAGGTTGTCGCTAGAGACGACGCCATTCTTCTTTAGAGCTTCAGAGGCAAAAACTGCAAATGTTTTCAAACAATCAAAGACTCGTAACAATGACATAACAATCAGCTCAGCCTCAGCATCAGGTCGATGAAACCGAGAACGCACAGCATGGCAAAACCTATGCGCCAGCTTTCCACACGTGTCCTTTTATTAATTAATTAGGAAAGTTGTTCAAAAATCTATACAATACTGGAGCACGGTTAGAGGTGTCAAACAAGACGGGCCAACCCAGTACGGTACGAGTCCAGCTTGTTTAAATGGGGCATAGTACGAGTACAAATATTAATGGGTCGTGTTGGAATAAAAAAATTAGGTCCAATGGACTGAGCAGGCTTGCAACCCAATATGAATCTTGCTTGGCCCGAGCTCGACACGAATTTGGCCTGGCCCACTTAGAAGAATTTAAGAATTGTTGCAAAATATTACTAAGTCAAGCTCTGCACACATCACTAAATATGTTTGGTACCACAAAACCGAAAAAAGTTAAAAATAGCAAAACACCAAGTTCAAGAAGAAGAAAACGGTCAATATATCCATTGAACCTGTAAACACAGTCTTCCATGTTCTTATTCATAAATAGGGTTTTATTTTTTGGGTGGTTATTTAGTGAGAACACATATATGAGAATATTACATGAGAACACCATTGAATCTAATTTAACGGTTGCGTGAAAAGCAATGGTAAGTGAAACTGTTGTATTAGAATGAGGCCTTCTTCTCTCTCCTCCCTCCAAAACGTCCCCTCCAAAACAGATGTTCGCTTTGTTCAATTAGGAGGCCAATTTTTTTAATTGCTTTGATATTATGTTTGAGGAAAAACATGAACACTGAAGAGAGAGCGTCCCTATAATTCCTTATCCTCTTTGAGGAAGAACACTGAAGAGTGCCCTAATCTTTTTGGCTTGATCATTCAGGCGAAACAAAGCAATCTTTGATTTTATAGTTTCATCTTTGTGGTTTGGTCTTTCGAGTCAAAACATTCGTCAATCCTTGAGCAATGTCAAAACTGGCGTTGAGTTGGAAACTGGTGACTGCGACCCTTGTGGTTATGTTATCTTGGTTTTGAAATCCTTGAGCACGGTCAAAACAGGGGTTGAGGAAGGTCAAATGTTTTTGGGGTTGACGCCCAGATCTAAAAGGGCAACATTGTCATATTTGTTGAAATTTTGAAGTTTGAAATCACTTACGAGGTAAGTGATATACTGTATTTGTCAATTTTAGTATTGGACATCAGCATGAGTTACGTTAGTTTGTATGGAGGTTTTTTAATGTTTCATGAGAGACTCAAAACTGATTCGTGTGTGTAGAATACTTATTTACTAATGTTTCATACTATATTTCGTTTATTTATCTGTAAAAAATATATATATATATATATAAATGTATATTTCAGTGTTTTTAGTTTTCATATAATATTTATTTGGTTAATATATATTTGAAGATCCTGTATCTTTAATGTTTCTCTAAAGACTCATTTGCATATTGTGTTATGGTTAATATATATTTGAATGCTCCTTGAAAGCATGTGCCAATGATGTTATGATGGTGGTGATGTGATATTTAGGGTTAAATTATAAAAATTGTGAAATGGAGTGTGAAAGGCAGGTGATACTGGAAGTAAATTTGGAGTTCAAATAAAAAATGAGACTTGAATTTGATTGTTGTGAGGATGTGTTCAAGTTCTATAATATGTATGCCGCGAAAGTCGGATTCAGCATTCGGTGTTCTACAACGAGAACAAGCACATTAACAGGACAGGTAACAAGGAAAGAATATGTATGTTGTAAACAAAGGTATTCGTTGACAAACAATGTTAGTCGTAAAAGAAGATAGCGAGGTTGTACTCCAACTGGTTGCAAGGCTAAACTTGAGATTTTGAAGGTACAAGACAAGAATAAGCACATTGTTGTAGGTTTCAATGAGGTACACAACCATGAAATGACCACATTTGATAAATTCTATCTATTGAGATCTCATCGTATCTTAACATAGTCTACAAAGGTCTATAGTGTACATATGAGCAAAGTTAATATCCTTGTACATAAACAGGTAAGCTTTCTTGAGGTGCAAGTAAGGGGATTGGAAAATGTTGGGTTTGTAAAGAGAGATGTCTATAATTATGCAAGGGACATGTGATAAGTGCATTATTTCCTATATTTGTGTACCTCTTATATTTGGTTTTTGTAGGGAAAGTTAATTAAAAATAACATCATTACCTTACTTTCCTTATTTTCAGCTATTCTGCGCTCTCGGAAGGGTTTTGACTAAAAGTTTACTTTTCGAATGAATTTTAGCGCAAGGCCAATTAGAGAAGAAAGCTAAGACATTGAAGATCATTATATCAAAGTTTCATAATTTTCTACTAAGCCAAATGCTCCAGACTTGCAAGTCAAGACAGCCTAAGTTGAAATCTTGTTAGAACTGCACTGCTGTGGAAGATTGAAGGTTTGAAGACTTTTCCAATTTTTCCGAGTGGCATGTGATATATGTTTGGAAAGCTTAGAGATCAAGCTATAGTTATCATATTTTTCCAGAATTTTCTAGTAAGTGGAAAGACCCCAAAACGTGCGTGCTATTTGGCTGACGTGTTTCCAAGTCAAAGAAGGATTCTTTCCTAGTTTGTTTCCTTAATTCTTTGGGATTTTGTTTTGCTTTAGGAGAGTTTTTCCAGACCTTTTTAGAGTAGGGTTTAGTCGTTTTAAACTATATAAGGTCACCTTAAGCTCTTTCTATGGACCATCTTGACACCATATACTTCTTCACCATATTTCAATACACCCACAAAATATATCAGAGAGAGCCAAAAGTTGTTGCCGCGGTGCTTTTGGAGCCTAGGAAGGTGTTGTTGTGGAGAATCCAGAGATCAAATCTATCTACCAAATTGGTTTTATGACAACAATTCTTTTGTTTTGTCATGAACTAATTTTCCTTGCTAGGTCTACGATGTAGCCTAACCATGAATACTTATTTTTGATTACTAATCCATGTTGAGTATTTGTTACTATTCTTAATGCTTTGGATATTTGGCCAATATTTAATTGATTTGATGATCCGAGTGGAGACCCAGAGGAGATGTTTGGTGTTTAATTCTCGTAACAAATACCATGTCTTGAATGAGTGCCCGAGAGAGACTAACACGACTCATTCAATTTTCTTGTAGGTTCTCATAGAACTTAAGTGGAATTGGTTATGGTGAAATTGGATGCTCTAGTGTATCATCAACTTGATTTTCCACCATTAATTAAATTGCTATTTTTCATATTTGTTTTAATTTAGTTTAATAAATCAATCACTCTCATTAATTAATTGTTTAAATAAACTTATGAATTAATTATAATTTGTACTTAAAAGGAAATTATAGTCTTCGTGGGAACGACACTTCACTTATCTCTATATTACTTGTGCGGATAATTTCACAACAACATGCAATGGCGGAACCAAGAATTTTTGTAGGGGTGGGCTAATATAATATATATATTTTTCTCTTATGGGAGACATGTTATATTACTTATTTTTCTTAAAACAATCAAGTTCATTCACATACCAAACAAATATAATGCAAAGAAGTACATAATATATGTAAAACATAAAATTAAACACATTGTCAAACATCAAATTAAACACATATTGCCAAACATCCTAGTGAAGTAGAACCCTACGCTCCTTGAGTTTCTCCAAATATGTGATTATTGAATATGAATCAATATCCATAGAAAGTTCTTTTTCAATGTAGACAATAAGGGAATCTGTCAAATACTCATTCTCCATCTTGTTACGAAGTACAATTTTAATATGTTTCATAGCTGAAAATGCTCGTTCTATAGTCACCGTAGAAACTGGAAGAGTTAACACTAAACTAATCATCCTATTAATCAAATAATATGTCTGTGCTCTGATTGTTTGAGTTAATCGTTGACATAGTTCAAAAAGAGTAGACATATTTTGGAAGATATCAAGATGTAGTTTAGACTCAAAAAGTTCTAGCTGATACCTCAATAAACGCAAGTCTTTGGAAGTGAAATCTCTTGGATAAAATTTCTCAACAAGCTTGCAAATATCATCAATCTTAAATGCTTTAAAATCATTGCTAGGGTCCAAAGCAGAGCTAAGAGTAAGAAGTTCTATTGTTCCTTTACTGAATCTAGTGTTTAACTCTTCCAATTGATAATATATGGTGTCATTGAATAAATCAACCCGGTAGTGATGTTCAACTGTAATATCATCACGTTGTTGACAAGAACGACTTGTACCAATTTTGTAAAGAGCATTCGTATCTGGCATATCAATGTCATGTTTTTTTTGCAAATGATTCCACTTTCTCAAAGAAAATATCCCAACCATCCAATCTTAATTTCTTAAGAACATCTTTTGTACTATGAACTAAATTCATAGCAGTCAAGATATCTTGAGATTTGTTTTGTAATGCTCGACAAAGGCCATCAGTAACTCCCATCATTTTTTCCAACAAATGCAAAATAAATATGAACTCAAAAGATGTCATCGCTTTGAACGTACCAGTAGCTTCCCCGTGTATAGAGTTAGTGGCTCCATCCTTAATTAAGGTCTCAATCACTGAACAAGATGCATTATACATTTCTATCAAGTCCGAAACAGAATCATAATGAGAACCCCAACGAGTAGCTCCAGGCCGATGCAAGGTACCAATTTGATTAGCCCCTCTACCTGTCTCACGTTCACCAGTATCCAGCATATGTGCAATATCAGTTGCTTGAGTAGATTGTAATTCACCATGGCGCTTAGGAGAAGCAGTAATAAGATTGATAATGGAATTCAAGGTTGAAAAGAATAGCCAAATAGGAGCCACATCTTTTGCTGCTGCAACTAATGCTAATTGTAGTATGTAAGCAAAACAATGTACATAATATGCATAAGGGCAATCTCTAAGAAATAATGCTTGTAATCCATTCCAAGCACCTCGCATATTGCTAGCACCATCATATCCTGGACCTCGCATTTTATTAATTTGGAGATCACAATTAATTAGGACTCGAGATATCTCTTTTTTAAGTGTTGAAGAACTAGTGTCTTCAACCCTCACAATCTCAAAAAAACGTTCTTGTACAAAACCATCCTTGTCAACAAATCTTAAAACAATGGCCATTTGCTCTCTGTTAGATTCATCTTTTGCTTCATCAACCAGAATACAATAAGTTGATTCCCCAACTTCCTCACGAATTTTAGTTCTCACTTAGTCAGCGAGAATATGCAAAATCTCCTTTTGAATCAATGGTGAGGTATATTTAGCATTTCTCGGGGCATTCTCTAAAACAACTTCAGCAACTTTATCATTCCAATGTGCTGTATATTTTATCAATTCAATGAAATTTCCTCGATTCATTGAGTCTATGGATTCATCATGACCTCTAAAAGCACATGCTTGAAATGTAAGCCACCGAACACTCTCAATTGTTGCCTTTAGCCATAACCAATTCTTCCAAATTTGCTCTTTTGGTTGTTTGTGAATAACTTTCTCAATATGTTGAGATGATTTCATTAAATCATCAGCACATCTTACACAAGTGTTATGTGGTGAAGATTGACCTCCAACATGTTGCAAAAATGCACATTTCTTTCCATCATTCACTCTTTTCCAATTATTGAACCCATCAATAATTAGTGAAGACCTATTTGCTGGATTCTTTTCAAACACAAAGCATGGTAAACAATACGCCTTATCTGTTGTAGGAGAATACTCTAACCATGGAAATTGTGAGAACCAAGAATATTGAAATCGACGTCTTTGTTGCCCGAACAAAGTCCTTGGATACTCAAAAAGTTTAGGTTGATAAGGCCCTAATTTGATATAAGCCCTTCGAATCTCATCACACTGATTAATGGGCTGTTCACAG
>NW_018922677.1:132238-149337 GCF_002207925.1 Prunus avium
GGGGGGGGGGGCCATCAGTAGATTCTTGAGAGGCTGAGTATATGGAGATGCAGAGGAATTATAGTATGTTAGAGGTTGTGGCTGATTGGGTTCTGGCTTTGCCTCATACACCATAGGTGGGCTCGAGCAATCAGGTTGGGCCATCGGGGTCTGTGGAGGTAGCCGTGGCTTCTGCATCAGAGGGCTTGGAAGTACGGGTTGGTATCCCATTACCGAGGAAGAATACACTGACAGAGGAAAAGCTGACTGAGCTTCGGTCAGATTATAGTGTTCCACCTTCGGTGGGGTTGAGGCTAATGACTGCAGTAGATGTGGTGAGATATCCTCCAGAGGGATGTGTGCTCATTTTTACGGATATGTATAAGCATGACCTGGGATTACCTTTTCATCCGTGGGTACAGATGATGTTGGCTAAACTGAGGTATGCACCGGGGCAGTACAATCCCAATTTTTGGATTCTGCTGCATGGGGTATATATTGCTTGGTGGTTGGCGAAATTGGGGGAGCCAACGTTTGAGCAGTTCATGTACCTTTATTCAGTGTCTAGGCAGCAATGAAATTTTGGCTAGGTGCAAGCCAATTGCCGAAAGGCGAAAGAGAGAGGTTACTTCATTAGTCACTTGCCTTCTTCTCAGAAATCAAGGAGGAACAGTTGGTGTCTGGCCTACGGTGACTGGGAGTGTCCTTCGGGGAAGACCGTTGCTAAACACGTTCCTAGCCATTTCCAGTCTATAGGTCCTGGGTCTCCTCCTTCAAGACTGATTGTTTTTTTTTGTTGTGTTTTAACTATTCTCACTCTTAGTTCTCCATTGTTGTTTGCAATTGCAAGTACGGAGGTTTGAGTGGTATATAAACTTTGTTGCAGGTTCAATGAAGTGGGGGCTAATCTCAAAGGAGAAGGAAGACGAAGTGGAGAAGGTGAGATTGTTGCTATCAGAGATCGATCAGGAGTATAGAAATTTAGTCACACCGAAGAATCTTCTGGAGTTTGGACTCTTGCAAGGGAGTAAGTGTCTGAGATATTGTTGTTTTTGCCTTCTTTTGCTTCATCTTCCCTTTATTTTTGTGGTTGTGACTAACTCGGCTTTTTGATGTGCAGTGGCAGGTGTGATAAAAGGAGCGACAAAGGTAGTCGTGCATATTGATGAAGCCGAAAAGCAAAGGTGGCTGAAGGAGAAGAGAGAAAGGGATAAGACATCTCGGGCGAAAAGAGTTGAGAAGGAGGGCGGCAGGCAGGCTACCGAGAAGCGCCCTCGAGACGATGATAAGGGGCTTATCTCTAAAGCATTGGCGGGGAAGAGAAAAGCTCTAGAGGAGGCCCACCAGGATGTGATAGAGGTAGAGCTGAGGCTGCCGCCCTTTGACCTGCGGGCACATCCGAAGCTTCCCTTCGGTATGGAGGAGGTGTTTTATGAGGGGATGGAGGGGGTGGACTTCGGTGGGTTGCATCGGCAGAAGAAGGAGGTGAGCCTGGCCATGCATCGGCAGGAGGTGCCCCTAGTCAATGTCTTCCTGGAAGGAGTCAAGAATGACCCTGAGGCTTTGGCGAGGACGCAGACCTCCTCCTTTGCAGAGAGGGCGCAGAAGACGATCCTTACGTCTGCCTATGTGAGTTATGCCTTTGTAGCAACTTCTTATTTGTTATGCTTGTTTTTCTTGAATTGACAATACTTTGTGTTTGTAGGCCTTTGGCGAGATGTACGTCAATCTGGGTAAGGCAAATAAGGAGATCGAAAGGATGAAGAGGTGCGAGGAGATGGCCAAAAGTAAGATAGCGGATGCGCAGGAGGCTATCCGAGAGAGGAACGCCTTGATTTTGCAGAAGGCGGCACTTGCGAGAGAGGTGGATGAGCTGAAGGAGAGGTTGGCATCTTCTAAGCGGGCGTTTGCCGAGGTGGAATAGAAGAAGGCCGAAGAGATATCTGTTGCCCGAGCCGAGGCGGTTGAGTCGTTTAGTACTTCAGAGGAGTTGAACAGTTATATCCTGGACTGGTTGGTGGATGAGCAGATTCTCTGTGAGGAGACCTTGGCGAAGTTCAACCCTTTGCTTGAGATTAACTTCGATACGAGTGGTGTGCCACCTTTGGCTAGTCCTGCTGCTGATGCTACTGAGCCTGCCGCCACGGATGCCCCTGAGGAGGAGACTGCCATCACTGCCCCTGAGCCTGCCGCCGTGGATGAGCCGCCTTCCGAAGCTTGAGGGCTTCTCTTTTGTTATGTATTTGCTTATTTTTGGAATAGTGATGTTTTCCTTTGGTTTTGTATAAACATTTTGCCTTGCCATGGGCAAGGTTGCCTTTATTTCTATGATATTAGACATATTGTTCATAGTAATCATTGTGTTTGCAAATTGATAAACATGCGAGTGATAGAGATGAGCTGAAGTCAGGCGTTTCATTAAATAGATGCCGAAAGGCAAGGGGTACATAGAGTGTGAGCCTAAGGCCTAGGATAAGTGCCAAGGCATGGGGAAACAGAGAGTCTAAATATCGTTCTGTGATCACTTGTGGTAGTACTTGAGGTGATCAGCGTTCCAAGGATGAGGTAGGACTTTTCCATTGGAATCACAGAGCTAATAGGTGCCTAGGCGGCAGACCTTGGTGACCTCATAAGGGCTTTCCCACGTAGGTCCCAGGGTACCCTCGGTAGAGTTTTTGGTGGCCAAGGAAACCTTGCACATGACCCAATTGCCCAGCTTGAAGGCACGAGGTTTCACTCGGGAGTCGTAGTATTTGGCGAATCGTTGCTTGTAGGAGGAGTTATGCTGTTTGCCTGGTTGCGGAGTTCTTTGATGAGGTCGAGGTTCAAGGCCAACAGCCCGTTGTTAGCTTCGGCGTCATAGGTGGAGGTTCGGTATGTGGGCTAGCCGTTCTCTACCAGAGCGACGGCCTAAGTACCAAAAGAAAGGGAGAAAGGCGTCTCTCCTGTGGAGGTACGGAAGGTGGTGCGGTAGGACCAAAGAGCCTCTAGGAGTAATTCTGGCCAACAACCCTTGGCCTTGTCAAGTTTGGTCTTCATGGTCTTCTTGATAATTTTGTTCACAGCTTCAACTTGGCCATTGGATTGGGGGTGGGCTAGGGATGCAAGACAGAGGTGGATCTTGAGGTTGGAGCAGAATTGTTTGAACTTTGTGTTATCGATTTGCCTTCCGTTGTCTGTGACAATTGTTTGGGGGATGCCGAAGCCACATATGACATTTTGCCAGACGAATGTTTCTATGTGAGCTGCGATGATGGTGGTTAAGGCTTCGGCTTCAGCCCACTTGGTGAAATAGTCCACAACGACAACTGCGTTCTTTACCTGGCCTTTGCCCTCAGGCATAGGTCCGATGAGATCCAGTCCCCATTGGGCGAATGGCCAAGGACTGACCATGGCCGTCAATGGTTTGGCTGGGAGCTGTGGGATTTTGGCAAATCGCTGGCATTTGTCGCACTTCTGGGTGAAAGCGTGGGAATCAGTGTGAAGTGAGGGCCAAAAGTAGCCATGCCGAATGGTCTTGTGAGCTAGTGAGCAAGCGCATGAGTGGTTGCCCTCATGGATCTCTCGAAGGACATAGTTGCCCTCCTCTAGAGTCAGACACCGAAGGTAGGGGAGGCTGAAGCCGCGTTTGTATAGAGTGCTATTAATGACTAGGTATCGAGCAGAGCGATAGCGAACACACCGTGCTTCGGTAGGGTCGGCATGTAGTGTCTGGTTTTGTAAGAACTGAAGGATGGGGTCCATCCAAGTGGGGCTTTTGTCGATGGTGCAAATGGTTGGTGTTTGAGTGCTAGGTTGGTCCAGGAACTCCATGTGGATGTTGCAACCTATGCCCTGTTCTAAGGCCGAAGCTAGCCTTGCCAGAGCATTGGCGTGGCTGATTTCAGAGCGTGGAATCTGGCTTATGCGATAAGCGTCAAAAGTTGTCAACAGGTGATGGGTAAGCTGGAGGTATGCCGTTATGGAGGTATCTTTGGCGGTAAAGTCCTTGTTGACTTGATGAACGACGAGTTGTGAGTTGCTGAATATCTGGATTTGTTTAGCGCTCATCTCTTTGGCAAGCCGAAGGCCAGCTAAGAGTGCTTCGTACATTGTTAGAGGCATGGAATTTAAAGTAGAGGGTGTATTCGAAGATGACTTTATCAGGGGATATAAGGACGAGGCCCGCCCTACAACCCTGGGCGTTGGAGGAGACATCGACATACAATGTCCATAGAGGCTGGGTTAGGTTGATGTTGCCGTTGATGGCGATGTGGACCAGGGTTAGGGGGAGAATAGGTTCGGGTATGATCTGGGGGGCGGCCAAAACTTGGGGTTCTGTGAATTCGGAGATGAAGTCTGCGATAGCCTGCCCCTTGGTAGCTGGGCGAGGCTTATAATGGATATCAAATTCACCAAGCTCGATGGCCCACTTGACCAGTCTGTTAGAACTCTCTGGTTTTTGCAATACCTGTCTTAGCAGTTGGTTGGTTAGGGCATGGATGGTATGCGCCTGGAAATAAGGTCGGAGGTGTCTGGCGGAAACTACTAGGGCAAAGGCTAGCTTCTCAATATCTGGGTATCGAGCCTTAGCATCCTGCAAGGCTTTGCTAACGTAGTGCATCAGATGTTCAGCACTCTTCTGTGGTCGGATGAGCACCGAGCTAATTGCCGTGGCTGACACGGAGAGGTAAATGGTGAGGATGTCGCCAGGCTCGGGTGTTGACAGTAGAGGTGCCTGGCTCATATATTCTTTGAGCTTGTTGAAAGCTTTGTCACATTCTGGGCTCCAGGTGATGTTACGCTTAGTGCCTTTGAGGGCCTTGAAGAAGGGGGCACAGTGATCAGTAGCCTTGGAGATAAATCTGGTGAGGGCCGCAATGCGTCTGGTAAGGCTCTGAATGTCCTTGACCGTCTTCGGTACCTTCATGTCCAGGATGACCTAGATTTTTTCTAGATTAGCTTCAATACCCCACTGGCTGATCATGAAGCCAAGGAATTTGCCCGAAGCGACGCCGAAGGCACACTTCGTGGGGTTGAGTCGCATGTTGTACTGCTTCAGGATTGCAAACATGGCAGATAAGTTAGGGATGTGTTGGTCAGCGGTGCAACTTTTTACTAGCATGTCATCGACATAAACTTCCGTAGTGTTGCCGATCAGTGGGGTGCAGAGGTTGTTGACAAGGCGCTGATAAGTAGCTCCGGCATTTTTGAGGCCGAAGGGCATCACCTTGTAGCAATAGAGGCCATGATCGGTAAAGAACAAAGTGTGGGCCTGATCGTCAGGGTGCATGAAGATCTGGTTATACCCCGAGTAGACATTCATGAAGCTAAGAAGGGCATGGCTCGCAGTGGCATCAACAAGTTGGTCAATTTGAGGCAGAGGGAAGTTATCCTTGGGACATACTCGATTGAGGTTGGTGTAGTCCACACACATGTGCCAACCCTTCCTTGGTTTTCGGACCATGACCACATTTGCCAACCACGTGGGATAGTCTACCTCCTTGATGAAGCCAATACTCCGAAGCTTCTTCACCTCCATCTTCATGGCTTCGTACCTCTTCAGTAGGGGTGGGCATGTAAACTGCAAAACCGAACAACCGAGTCGAACCGAGCCGTAAAAAACAACAAAAAATCGAGTTGACCAAAAAAGTCAACAACCGTTGAAAAAATCGAACCTGACCGGTTCAGATCGGTTCCCATTCCGGTTTTGTTCACCTAAAAATCGAAACGGCCATATTATATATATATATTTATTATTTTATTTACATGTGGGGCTCTGATTCGTGGGGTTGTGTGTCTTGCACATTAAAAAAGAATTGATATTAATAAAACAAGTTGGGTGATTGTATAATGCATGCGTGATGTGATGTATTGGGAAGAGAGAAGGGTTCTTTCTCTTGTATGGCAGACTCAATAGCTCTTTTCTTCCTTTTTGTGTGTCTATTCCCTATGCCATAATTAATCAAATCAATCTTTTTATATTTCTCATTTCTCACTCTTCTCCATTCTCTCTCTCTCTCAATTCTCTCCGCCTCCTCTCTCTTATTTATTTCCTCTCATTTCTTCTCTCTTATTCCTTCTTTCCCCTCTTCTTTCTTCCTCTCTCTCTCTCTCTCTCTCTCTCTCTCTCTCTCTCTCTCTCTCTCCTGAAGAAAACCTAGCCTCAACTTCTTCTTCTCCTCTTCTTCTCTGTCTGATTTCTCTTTTTATTTTGCTGGATCTGTTTTGCTCATTGGATTGGACGATCTGTTTTTTGTTTTACAGGATCTGTTGCTGGAAAAATGCAGCAAGAGAAGCTGCAAGATTTTTGTTATTTTACTGAAATCTGATTTTGGGTTTTTTTTTTCCTTCAACCATGAGCCGACAAATGTCTAACTCACCTGTGAAGATGATTGTTTGATGGAGAAGTTTGAAAAAGAAAAAAAAGACCTGGGATTGTTTGCCGGTCCAGACCGGGAAAACTGCAACCAAACTGGATCTAAACAGGTCCGGGTTAGTTCGGTTAAATAATTAATTTTTCATCACAATCGGACCGGACTGAATCGGTTGAACAGTACAATTTTGGTTCTAAATTTTATTGAAATTCGAGCTGAACCGGACCGTGCCCAGGCCCACTCTCCGGGTCATAAGCGCGACGCTTCTGCCGGACTGGGCGTACGACAAGGTTAATGCTTAGCCGATGTGAGGTGATGTTAGGTGATATCCCAGGCATATCATTGTAGGACCAAGCAAAAACCTCGGAGTTGAGGCGGAGGAAGGCTATGAGGGCGGAGCGAAGGTCGGGTAGGAAGGAGGTGCTGATCCGTACTTGCTGATCTGGGAGGTCATCATGAAGGCAGACAAGTTTGAGATCCTTCACTGGTTCGGCCTAGGGGGTGACAGATTCTTCCCAAGGGTCCTCAGGTCGTTCAGTGCTGGCGTGGGGTGGTGGCGGTGCTGTGGTCACCGAAACGGCTTCACGTCTTGATATGCGGGTGGTCGATTTGACTGCCAAAGCATAACAACTTTGGGCACCAAGTTGGTCGCCTCACACCGTGCTCGTCCCATGAAGGGTGGGGAACTTCAGCATTAGCATGTGTGTAGAGATGAAGACTCGTAGTTGGGCCAAGGCTGGGAGTCCAAGGATGACGTTGTAGGCTGTAGGACAATCGACGATGAGGAAGGGAGTGGTGACCGTTCTCTGCTGGGGTGCTGAACCGATGGAGATGGGGAGGTGGATGCTTCCTATGGGTTGGAGAATATCACCAGAGAAGCTCACGAGAGGTGTAATGCTTTAGTCGAGCAGGTGCTCTGGGACCTGGAGTTCGTTGAAGGCTTCCGCGAACATGATGCTAACTGAGCTATCAGTGTCAACCAAGATACGCCCAACATCAAAGTTGGAGATGTCTACCCGAATGATCAGCGGGTCGTCATGAGGGAAGATGACACCATGCTCATCCTCCTCGCTGAAGGTGATGGGTTCCCAGCCCTGCCTGGGCATCTTCGGCATGCGGCCACGCTCAGTGCTAAAGACTTGATGTGCATAGGAATAACGAACGTAAAGCTTGATTGAGTTATTGAATGTTCCGGCCAATGTAGGACCAATGTTGATGGTGGAAATCATGTTGATTTGCCGTTGGTGAAATTTTGGGGGAGGTGGAAGGTTGTGCACATACTTGTCTAGTTTACCCTCACGAATGACTCCTTCAATGATATTGCGCAGGGCGACGCAAGATTCTGTATCATGGCCATTAAACTAGTGGAAACGGTAGAAGACTTCTGTGTTCTGCAGAGGCTTGTTGGTCGGTCTTTGGGGAGGAGGTTTGGGTATGATGGGATCTTCGTTGACCAGGACATCTTCGTAGGTAGTGTTCAATGTGGTGAACACTTTGAACCTGGGCTTGGGTGTGAAGGGCAGCGGAGCACGACCATCTGTCCTTGGAGGGTTGCTTCTACCGGACTGATGGTGGTTGCCGTGTCAGCCACCTTCCCATTGTTGAAGGAGTACTGGTAGCCATCCTTCCTCTTGGGGTGCTAGGTACTCAGATTATCAGGAGCGGGAGCAGAATGGTGAGGGTTGGCTGGGGTGGGTGCCGAAACAGGAGGGGGGTTGCCAAAGGTGCTCCGTGATGAGTTGGCCGGGCCACGCTTGGAGTTAAAGTGTTTGGCCTTGGCATGGACGGCTGCCTGCTTCATGAGTTCAGCATAAGTGTTCCACGGGTTGCTGTGGAACAGGTAGCGAAAGTTGAATTCGCGAAGACCGCTCTTGAAGGCGTTGAAGGCAGCTCGATCATCCGTGTCTTGGCAGCGGGAATACTCGTGGCTGAAGTGGGTGGCATACTCCCGCAAGGGCTCATCTTCACCCTGCTGAAGCATGTACAAGTCGTCCGTAGAATACAATCGATCGATCTGAATCATGAAGTGATCTAGGAAAGTCTGCTTTAGGTTGTCGAAGGGGTTGATGGTGCGAGGGTTCAGCCGATAGAAACAGTTCAAAGCAGGATCGCTAAGGGTGGAGGGAAAAAGGAGGCACATGCCTTCGTCACTGAGACCCTTGCACCCGAGGGCAGATTGAAAAAAGTGGATGTGGGTCAGGGGGTCCTTTTTGCCTGTGTAAAAGGCGATGCGAAGTGGCTGAACGTCCTTCTCCTGGCGGTAGTTAAGGATGCGCTCAGTGAAGGGGCCAGGTTGTGGCTTCGTCCAGAGGGTTTCATGGCTACGATAGTGCTCGTTCTCAAGACGTTGGACCTTCTCGAAGAGGAGTCACATGGCAGGGTCGGCATGAGGGAGAACACTGGGTGCCGAAGGTCTGTTGTGTTTAGTGAGTTGGGGTGGGTAGTCTTCCCATTTTTTGAAGTGTTCGGAATGGTAGGGCTCCCAGTCCTCAGGGTGGTAAGGTTCCTAATCGTCCAAGTCCCCAACTCCTTCCTGGGTAGGCATGCGGGTTGGCTTCGGTGGGGGACCGAGGTGAGCCACCCGAGGGTCATCGGGGTCTACAGGGATGGGGATGGGCTTTGGCCGAAGTTTCGAAATACGATCTCTACAATCCTTGTAGATTTTGGTTGGGGCATGGGGCCGATCCCTTGGTGGGGAGATATGGAGGGGCCGTGACTTGGTCGTTTTTGGATGAAGATGGCCTTTGCCTTTGTCAGGCCTAGACTGAATGGGGGCGCTATGACGGGAGATGATTTGTTGGTTTGGTTGGGTGTGTTCAACACCTTGAGTGAGATCTTACTAAATGAATTGGTGGCGAGTGTTATCCCAATTACGCTTCAGGGCTCGGCAGTCGTGCTCCAATTCAACATTCTTGGTACGAAGGTGTTCGTAGTTCTCTGTCATCTTTGCGACACTGGCACGAAGGCGCTCCACTTCGTCCTGGAGATGTGCATCGGCCGAAGGCTTCTTTCGGGATGAATCTCCTCGACGGGTATGGTGTTGGGTATCAAGGCTAGCGTCACTCGGCATAGCGGAGTGCGAGGGGCAGAAGAGGCGACGGGGCCTGATGGGGGAGGGAGCCAGCGGAACTGGTAGATGGAGGAGGGATTCAGAAGTCGATTCCCACAGATGGCGCCAAACTGTTGATGCTCTTTTTGGGAGGGTCAACTTAGGTAGGGAATATTGGATCTTCAATAGGGGAGAAGGTGAGGACCTTCGGTATTTTGAAAACCTGCAGAGGGCAAGGAGGAAGAAGCACTCGTCAAGCTTCGGACACCGTTGTGGTGCCAGCCAAAGGCTCTCCGATGCTTAAGTCAGCTATATGTGGTAATTTTGACAGAGTAACAGTAAATGTGAGAAAATAGTTACTCTTTTTACTTGGGCACTGTTCCCTATTTATAGGGAAGTGAAAATGGGAGTTTTGCACAAAGTTTCGATGTGGGACTTTGTGCAAACCGCTGTGGTGGTGACACGTGTTCCTGGAGATTAGGTTCAGCAGTCGGGAGCTTCGGCAGGTGGCTACCGCTTCAGAAGAGTGTCTTCCTTCGGCATGTTAGAAGGTGTTGACGTCACTCTCTTTCTAAGGTTTTATCTGTGTGTACCTTTGGGGTACTTCAGCAGGAGAGAAGGCGTGTCAGCCTTGGTGCCCGTTGCTTTGATATTGGATATGCTTGGTTGATTATGGTGTAAACAAAACCAAAAATATTTTTCTTAATAATTCTGATTTTTCTTCACATCTTACAGCTTGGATACCATAGGATACCATATTAAGTATCCAAACCACAATTTTTACACCTTCATGAGCGCACATATGTTCATAACAAACGTACTAAAAATAAACCAAAAATATTTTTCTTAATAATTCTGGTTTTTCTTCACATCTTGCATCTTGGATACACATAGGATACCGTATGAAGTGTCCAAACCACAATTTTTACACCTTCATGAGCGAACATATGTTCATAACAAACGTATTCAAAATGAACAAAAAAAATTTTTCTTAATAATTTTGGTTTTTCTTCACATCTTACATATTGGATACACACAGGATACCGCATTAAGTGTCCAAATCCCAATTTTCACACATTCATGAGTGCAAATATGTTCAAAACAAATGTACTCAAAATGAACCAAAATAATTTTCTTACTTCTTACTTTTGGTTTACTCCATGGTAATCCCGTCCCAGTTGTACCCTAGGACAACACATCTTGCATACTCGCAGAAGAGGTCAAAGCCTTTACGTGCTTCTGCTTCCCTCATCTGCACATCCTCATTCGAACCACTCAATCTTCGAAAAGTTTTTTCTTTCGCAAACCTAACCTGAGTTTCATTTTTTTCACTAATCAGATCGGAGGTGTAATTTGGCTTTCTTTAGACATATCTGTTGCAGTTTGATTTCCACCATCAATGCCTTGTATCTATGCTGTTCGATACCAGCTGCATCTTCAACATCATATGAAAAATTTATGCATTTGGCAACTTCTTCAGCAATATTTTCACCTTTATTCTTCCTCTGTGATAAAGCCTCCGCATTTTTTTGTGGTGGAGTTTTTAAAAGTATGGGGGGGATTTTGGGAGGTGAAGACATTGAAAGTTTAGAGTTGTTTGGAGTAAATGGTTGCAATGGGAAGTAAAGTAATGAATTTTGGTATTTATACAGTAGAAGTCTTTTCATTTTACTCGCCAAAATGAAACGTATGACTTGGTCCGGTTGAAATGTAAGTTTAGTTACCTTTATAACTATAATATTTGATTTTCTTTATTGGTGATGTGATTTGCACAATTAGTATTATAAATGGACTTGACTCCACCTCCACTTGCTGCGAGAAGAACAATAATTAGATGTCTCCACTTTCATCGAGTTGTGTGAAGCGTCGTTTCAATCACACCAGTTGGAAAACGTCACAATAATAAGTCTATACCCACCGTCTTCTTGGTCTAGAAAGACTCCTACACCATTAATTATTTTTCCAGAAACAATATGACGACGCTTAGGAAATGCTACAATAATATGTCTATACCCACCGTCTTCTTGGTCCAGAAAGACTCCTACACCGTTAATTATTTCTCCAGAAATAATATGACCACGGTTGGGAAACACCACAATATATAAGTCTACACCCACTGCCTTGTTGTCCCAGAAAGATTCTTACACCGTTAATTATTTCTCGATAAACCATTTTCTTACCCTCTTTTCCAACAATCCAGATGGACATCCCACTGTTGCCATGGTTTAAGGAGATGCTTTCAATTGGAAGGCACTCCTCTGAAGGTCTGTATAGCATGGCTGGGTCATGTAAGTTATTTCAAGAAATACTCAATGATCATAAGGTTTGGCAAACCGTGTCAATAGAGAAGTACACGTGGCATGAGGAATGGTACGGGTTTCATGAATGCAAAATTGTCCAAGTGCAAAGAACATAACAATCTAGAAATCACTTACAAGCAAGCTTTTCATGACTTTTTAATATGCAACGATGATGAGGAGGTCAACAACATGCGGGTGGTGGGTATGGCAGGGCATATGGATGCTTGTTATGTTGTTAGCTTGCTTGGGCTATTGAACCCTAGTAAGGGCAAGGAGGATGTGATGGAATTTTTGAGCCATCTATGCAAAACCAAGAAAATTGACATACAAGCATGCATGGATTCAATTATAGGTCGACTACTGAGGTATAGTTTGGGCTTGGTGACTCCTTCAACGCTTGCAAAGTTTACTATTGACATTGTGTTTGGGTGTTGTCTAAAATCCAATCCAATGTCAAGGTGGATTCCAACTCCAAGTAGAGGCGAAACCCAATTCTAAGAGACGTTTACCTTAGGCCTTTGTGCCTTGAATTTTCCTTATACATACGTGCAGGTCTTAGCCTTATGGCCTGTGCATTCTCAATGGCCATTAAGCGGACTATTTGATAAATATATTATATTTTAGGTGATAATTCATGCATATTATGTATTATGACACCTTAAGGATGTATGTGGATGTATGTATTATGACACCTCAGTGTGACACCCTGACCCAATTTTAACCATATATTTAATCTATTTAATTTATTTAATTGTGAAATTACAATTTTGCCCTTGGGAGTAGGGTCACTTTAGTCACCTTTTGTTCGGGAAAGAATTTGGGGAATTGAGTTAGACGTTGCGTCGGGCTCCTCGAAGCAAGTTCGTAGACATGTGGCACGCCCAATTCCGAGTTGTAACGAAGGAGGAAAGGTCTAGAAATGAAAAAGATGTACTGGGAATTTTTAAAGGCCAATTTCTATTTATTTTTCTTTTCTTCTTCTTCTTCCCCACCTCCCTCTCTCTCTCTCTCTCTCTCTCTCTCTCTCTCTCTCTCTCTCTCTCCGTCGTACATATTCTTCCCCACCTCCCTCTCTCTCTCTCTCTCTCTCTCTCTCTCTCCGTTGTACATAAAAAGGCCAAAACTTTGGCCAGTGATTTCTTCGTATCAAAGTCCCCTACCTAACCCAGCCCTTTTTGTAGCTCAAAACCGCAAGGATTTTGGATTGGAACGACTGGAAGTGTCGGTGGTTTTCAAAGTTTCAAATGCAGTTTCCGGCGACTCCTACCATAGAATCCGACGAATGAGGTATGAAAATTCATCTCCTCATCGTGCTCTACCTGTTTATATAGTTAGTTTGGGTTAATTTTGGAGTTTTGAAGATTGATTTAAATACTCATATTGGGTCGTGGCCCATTAACAAAAGTTGCTCCCCTAATTCATCCACCCACGCGCCACCAGCGCATGGGCCATGGGGTGGTGGCCCATTTTTTCCTAAAATGTTCCTCATGTCATCTTGAGTACGAGGGTATGCTCGGATTTGAATCGGTCGAACGGATTTACGCATATTAGGCGGTATCCGGGTTCGATATGTTCGGACTGTTGGATCGGCTCCATTTCCAACTATGTTGATCTAGGTACCTCTAGTGATGCAGGGCAGCGGCTATAAGCAGCTGTCCAGTGACCCAAACATACCCAAAATACAGAGGATAGAAGGATAAAGCAGTAGAATCAAAGTTGGAACGAAGATAACTGAGTTCTAGGGCAAAATCCCAATAGAAACTCTATAGACTAAAGTCTGAAATTATATTCATCAACAAAAACTAAATACAAGAGTCTCTTAATAGCTTATTTTATACTAGAAAATAGAAAACCTAATTTACATAGAAATTAAAAACCTAAACAAGAAATTGAACCAAATCCTAGTAAGAATAGAAAAACAAGTAATAAAATAACCTATTAATTTAATATAACTAAAACTTAGCCTTATTGGCTGATGCCCACTTAGATTAGGAAAGTCTAATAGATGCTCCTACATCAACTCCTCCGGGTTGGGAAGAATTCTTCCTCAAATTCCAATCGTTTGGTGAAAACTTCCTAGACATAACCTCCTCTTAGATAAGTTGTCCATAGAACTTTGGCCTTGATATTGAAGCTTCTCACTCCAAAGAAATAGTTATTTAGAATATTTGATCCTTTTGGAACAGTATTAGATATCTTTTGCGGCCAAGCTCTCAGCCCAAAAACTCTTCACGCCAAAAACTAGTAGTCACTACTACAAAAATTGAAATAGACGACGGTAATCCACCGTCATGTATTCGGTTTTTCAACCATCGTGAAATCGAGCGACATCTTTTGATGCATAAAACCACGACGGTAAATCCCCGTCGTCTATTATTTGTAAAGACGACGCTTTTACTCAAAACCGTCGTCTATTATGAAGTAAAGACGACCCTTTTTATATGAAAATGGTCGTCTATTATGAAGTAAAGACGACCTTTTTTATATGAAAATGGTCGTCTATTATATGGAAAGACGACGGTTTTTTTTATAAAAAGGGTCGTCTATTATAAGTAAAGACGACCCTTTTTATAAAAAAAACCGTCGTTTTTACTTAATAATAGACGACCCTTTTTATAAAAAAACGGTCGTCTATTATATGTAAAGATGACGGTTTTTTATAAAAAGGGTCGTCTATTATTAAGTAAAGACGACGGTTAAAAATGGTCGTCTATTATGAAGTAAAGATGACCATTTTTATATAAAAATGGTCGTCTATTATGAAGTAAAGATGACCATTTTTATATAAAAATGGTCGTCTATTATGAAGTAAAGATGACCATTTTTATATAAAAATGGTCGTCTATTATGAAGTAAAGATGACCATTTTTATATAAAAATGGTCGTCTATTATGAAGTAAAGATGACCATTTTTATATAAAAATGGTCGTCTATTATGAAGTAAAGATGACCATTTTTATATAAAAATGGTCGTCTATTATGAAGTAAAGATGACCATTTTTATATAAAAATGGTCGTCTATTATGAAGTAAAGATGACCATTTTTATATAAAAATGGTCGTCTATTATGAAGTAAAGATGACCATTTTTATATAAAAATGGTCGTCTATTATGAAGTAAAGATGACCATTTTTATATAAAAATGGTCGTCTATTATGAAGTAAAGATGACCATTTTTATATAAAAATGGTCGTCTATTATGAAGTAAAGATGACCATTTTTATATAAAAATGGTCGTCTATTATGAAGTAAAGATGACCATTTTTATATAAAAATGGTCGTCTATTATGAAGTAAAGATGACCATTTTTATATAAAAATGGTCGTCTATTATGAAGTAAAGATGACCATTTTTATATAAAAATGGTCGTCTATTATGAAGTAAAGATGACCATTTTTATATAAAAATGGTCGTCTATTATGAAGTAAAGATGACCATTTTTATATAAAAATGGTCGTCTATTATGAAGTAAAGATGACCATTTTTATATAAAAATGGTCGTCTATTATGAAGTAAAGATGACCATTTTTATATAAAAATGGTCGTCTATTATGAAGTAAAGATGACCATTTTTATATAAAAATGGTCGTCTATTATGAAGTAAAGATGACCATTTTTATATAAAAATGGTCGTCTATTATGAAGTAAAGATGACCATTTTTATATAAAAATGGTCGTCTATTATGAAGTAAAGATGACCATTTTTATATAAAAATGGTCGTCTATTATGAAGTAAAGATGACCATTTTTATATAAAAATGGTCGTCTATTATGAAGTAAAGATGACCATTTTTATATAAAAATGGTCGTCTATTATGAAGTAAAGATGACCATTTTTATATAAAAATGGTCGTCTATTATGAAGTAAAGATGACCATTTTTATATAAAAATGGTCGTCTATTATGAAGTAAAGATGACCATTTTTATATAAAAATGGTCGTCTATTATGAAGTAAAGATGACCATTTTTATATAAAAATGGTCGTCTATTATGAAGTAAAGATGACCATTTTTATATAAAAATGGTCGTCTATTATGAAGTAAAGACGACCCTTTTTATATAAAAAGGGTCGTCTTTACTTCATAATAGACGACCATTTTCATATAAAAAGGGTCGTTTTTACTTCATAATAAACGACCCTTTTTATATAAAAAGGGTCGTCTTTACTTCATAATAGACGACCCTTTTTATATAAAAATGGTCATCTTTACTTCATAATAGACGACCATTTTCATATAAAAAGGGTCGTCTTTACTTCATAATAGACGACCATTTTTTTTAAAAACCGTCATCTTTACTTCACAATAGACGACCCTTTTTATATAAAAAAGGTTGTCTTTACTTCATAATAGACGACCATTTTTTTTAAAAACCGTCATCTTTACTTCACAATAGACGACCCTTTTTATATAAAAAAGGTTGTCTTTACTTCATAATAGACGACCATTTTTTTTAAAAACCGTCATCTTTACTTCACAATAGACGACCCTTTTTATATAAAAAAGGTTGTCTTTACTTCATAATAGACGACCATTTTTTTTAAAAACCGTCATCTTTACTTCACAATAGACGACCCTTTTTATATAAAAAAGGTTGTCTTTACTTCATAATAGACGACCATTTTTTTTAAAAACCGTCATCTTTACTTCACAATAGACGACCCTTTTTATATAAAAAAGGTTGTCTTTACTTCATAATAGACGACCATTTTTTTTAAAAACCGTCATCTTTACTTCACAATAGACGACCCTTTTTATATAAAAAAGGTTGTCTTTACTTCATAATAGACGACCATTTTTTTTAAAAACCGTCATCTTTACTTCACAATAGACGACCCTTTTTATATAAAAAAGGTTGTCTTTACTTCATAATAGACGACCATTTTTTTTAAAAACCGTCATCTTTACTTCACAATAGACGACCCTTTTTATATAAAAAAGGTTGTCTTTACTTCATAATAGACGACCATTTTTTTTAAAAACCGTCATCTTTACTTCACAATAGACGACCCTTTTTATATAAAAAAGGTTGTCTTTACTTCATAATAGACGACCATTTTTTTTAAAAACCGTCATCTTTACTTCACAATAGACGACCCTTTTTTATTTATACTTTCATTAAATACCACATAAGATTTTGTGGTATCCCCTAGTGTAAATATTTAAAATTGACGATCGAATGCAGTCATTGTATTCATATAGGGCAAAGGAGTGTAGCTGTAAAAAATCATCAAAATCAGAGTTGAAATAACCGTTAAATCTTGATTTTTCGTTTATAACCGTCGAAATGTTTTGTCACGTTACGTGATCTCTGATTTATTTTCCGATTTTTGACGTATATGATCTCGATGTGTAAACAAACAAGTTTGACGGTTGGATCGTTGAAACTAGTTTCGTAGAATGCGTATGCCATCA
>NW_018922677.1:150015-189495 GCF_002207925.1 Prunus avium
GTCGTCTTTACTTCATAATAGACGACCATTTTCATATAAAAACGGTCGTCTTTACATATAATAGACGACCCTTTTTATATTAAAACCGTCGTCTTTACATATAATAGACGACCCCTTTAATAAAATGGGTCGTCTTTACTTCATAATACACGACCCTTTTTATAAAAAAACCGTCGTCTTTACTTAATAATAGACGACCCTTTTTATAAAAAAAGCCGTCGTCTTTACATATAATGGACGACCATTTTTATAAAAAAACCGTCGTCTTTACTTATAATAGACGACCCTTATAAAAAAACCGTCGTCTTTACATATAATAAACGACCCTTTTTTATAAAAAAAGGGTCGTCTTTACTTAATAATAGACGACCATTTTCATATAAAAAGGGTCGTCTTTACTTGACCATTTTTATATAAAAAGGGTCGTCTATGATGAAGTATAGACGATCCTTTTTATAAAAAAACCGTCGTCTTTACTTATAATAGACGACAGTTCTTTCAAAACAACCATGTCTTTACCAAAAAAAGGACACTTGATTTTTAAAAGACGACGCTTGTCATACCTGCTGTCGTTGTTTTTTGGTCAGATTTTAACTCTGAAGAAAAGCTTTTTAATAAGACGACGCTTTTTTATTTGTGTGCGTCGTTATAAAAAAATTCTCAACAGTATCTCCATTTTTTAGTTGTTTAAGTCACTTATCCACGACGGTTTTTTGTTACCGTCGTCTTTTTAAAAACAACGACGGTTTTTTGTTCTACCGTCGTCTTTTTTTGGTCGTCTTTTGCCCTTTTTGTAGTAGTGAGTCTAACAAGGTCAATGACGTTCTTGGTAGTTTGCAAATTAAAAGAATCAACCGCAAGAAAATCAGCATACTTGTAAGTATCACCTTTGAAGGAATTCATCTCATCTCCAACAATTCCCTCAAGAATTTCTTGAATCCCCTTTCCTTCAAACTTGGGTTGATTGTGTTGCTTCAAAAGTTAAAACCAAACTTCTTCGTGATTCACTGCCTTCAAGATTACACTAGATTCAGTTTGTTTACTCTCACCAAATACCTTGTCAAAAGCTTTCTCAATTCCCAAACAAACTTCACAATCTTCTTCCAAACAACAGTCAAACAAGGGAGGGTTTTCTACATTTAGGAGATTGTCATCTTCCAATTTGTTCGAAGCTCCCTCGACGTCCTTCTTAGCAACAAGTGGATATACAGACGCCACTTCCTTGCTTTCAATGTCAAAGTTATGGGCTCTCAAATGACCATTAACCCTTGCATCTTTAGAAGCATGGCAGAATCCTTCTTCAAGCGGCTGCAAAGTCCACTTTCTCCCATCCTTATAGAATGAATAGGTGTTAGCTTTAGTAGAATGCATCATGTCTTTGTCAAACAATCATGGTCTTCCCAATAAGATATGACATGCGTCTGTGGGAACAATATCACACCAAGCTTCATCCTCAATGGTATTATCCATAATGAATTTAACCAAACACCTTGAAGTGATTGGTACCTCGATTCGCTTTGGAAACCATGCAACCTTGTAGGGATTAGGATGCTTCTCAATTGGTAACTTCAATTTTTCTACCGCCTCTTTTGAGATAATGTTTTCACTACTTCCTCCATCAAGAATCACGTTGCACACTTTTCCCCCACAAAGGACTCGTGTTCGGAATATATTATGTCGACGCCAATCTTCTTCCTCAATTTTTGGAGTTGTCATCACTCGCCTTACCAACAAACATTCTCCTTCAACTAGTAAGAGATCAATAACTTCCTCTTCGTTGCCATAAACATCAAACGCTGGTTTTGGAAAGTTGATCTTATCACCTACCAAATTTATTCTTCTTTGTGGACAAGCGTAAAATTTATGCCCTGCCTCTCCGCAATTGCAACATCGAGCTTGTGAAGTACTTCCACCCTTGGAATCCTTGACATTAGCGCTATTTGGAGGATGAAATTGTGTTATTTCCTTCCCTTTTTCACTCTTATCAGGACCCAAGTTCCTACCACCTTTTCGGGTACTTGGATTGGCTTCTTCATCACTTTGGACACCATGAACAACAATAGTATCTCTTTTCCAACCCGTATCTGGGCAGCTAAAAACTGCTCTCTTTCCACCACGACGCGATAGTCTTCGCCTTGCCATTAAAGCATATTGTCGAGCATCTTCAAGGTTGAACAAACGGACCACGCCCATCTCATCTCGAATTGTTTGATTCAAACTAGAAAGATAACAGGATGTCATCTACTCATCAGTCAATTTCAAACCAACTTGAATTGAGAGATTATTAAAATATGACATATATTCTTCAACAGACGTGTCTCGTTGCTTTAAGTTATGAAACCGCTCATATGACCCCATGGTATAATCAGCCGGTAAAAACTGGTTTTGTAACTTGGATTTCATACGATCCCATGTATTGATCTTCTGCTTCCATTGCTGAGCTTGCTGCTTTTCAACTCTCTTCCACCATTGAAGCGCGATACTCTTCAGTTTAAGCTTTACAAACAACACCTTGCGATCTTTTGCCATAGGTTTCCATTCAAAATAATTCTCTAGACTTGCCTCCCAATCCAAATAATCTTCGACATGCATCGTTCCATAGAAATCAACAACTTCAATTTTAATTCCTCCACCATTCAAATCCAACGCACAAACCAACTGCTCTTCCAATCCACCTCGATGACCATCACCATGGGTTCCAGCTTCATGAAAAGGGTTGTCGACGTTCGTCTCGTCTTCATAGCCATCCTCACTACCACCTTCCGGTATTTGTAAGGGTTCGCGATTGCGTTCTGGAATCTCCATATAGGCATCAGCGCGTTCCTGTCATTGGAGGGCTTACACTGCTCTCGACAAGTCTTCCATCATACGCCACATCTCAATCATCTCTATGTGTTGGGCTTGGTTCCCTTGTCCACGACCTCTAGCACGTCCAACCATGGTGTGGAGCCAAGATTAAACTAGGCTCTGATACCAATTTGATGCTGGACAGCTGCTTATAGCTGCTGCCCTGCATCATTTAGGATCGTGTAGGAACTTACGGATCGAGAATCGAAGTATCTAGAATATGACATTATTTTATTGTTTTAAATTGTGGGGTTATCAGATGTTATATTGTTATTTGAAGTTGATGCAATATTTGAAATTATGGAATATATGGTTTTGGGATACTTGATCGATTGGTTGTGAAAGTGAGTATTGGGATTCGGCTAGCATTATTAAGAAGTGAGTGGACATTTGTTTTTAAGTGTACTTCGTTTTCTAATTATGGAATTGATTGCATAAATGCGTTGTGATTGAAAATTGATTTAATTTGGGTTAATAAGGATATGGGATCTCTAAGGGTTATTATTTATCATTATTTATTATTATTATGATTTTATCGGAATGTGATGTGGTTCTTCCAGTGATTATTATTGTTATTAGGGTTATTATTAAAGTATATGGATTGGGTGATATTGGGTTGTTTATAAAAGTCTATTGTTTTAATTGTGGAATATAGTATTTTATGGAAATTATGTGTAAACAAGTTTGATTATTATTAGAATTATTTTGGGGTTTTTATGGAAGTTTATGCTTTTGTGAGTTTATTTTTTATATACTATGAATAGATAATTGAGTACATTTAAATATTGAAAACTTGGGAAAAATTGAATTAGGGAGGGTATTTTATTTTATACCATATATATATGGGTTGGGAATCTCACTATCATGCGTACCTTCCCTGTTTATTATACCCACACGTGGTGTTGGATTTTCCGGCGTGTGGGCTTACTTGGTTGTTAGTGCTTTATCACACGTAGTGTTGGATTTTCAGCCGTGTGGTAAAGCAGTCTGCGTGCGTAGGACATGGTTTGGTTGGGCCACACGTGGCGTTGGATTTTCCAGTGTGTATGCTCACTTGGATACTGGTTACTTTATCACACGTGTCATTGGATTTTCCAGCGTGTGGTAAAGCAGTCTGAGCGCATAGGACATGGTTTGGTTGGGCCACACGTGGCGTTGGATTTTCTGGCGTATGTACTCATTTGGATACTAGTTACTTTATCACACGTGGCGTTGGATTTTCCGGCATGTGGTAAAGCAGTTTGCGCACATAGGACATGGTTTGGTTGGGCCACACATGGCATTGGATTTTCTACGTGTTTGCTCACTTGAATACTGGTTACTTTACCACACATGGCGTTGAATTTTCCGGCGTGTGGTGAAGGATTCAGACACTCTGGTTACTGTTAATTTACTACGCGTGGCGTTGGACTCTTCGGTGTGTAGTAAAGTAACAAGGAGAGGGAAAATGATTATTATACTATATCAGGAAAAAGATTAATGTTTAAAAGAATTATGCTTAGTATATTATGATTTTAATTAAAGGGAAAAGATGATTCTAGAATTAACTTATTGGTATTACTGAAAATAATTGTATGTTATCTGAATCGTGATTGTTGATATAAGAACTACGTGTGGCTTGATCCCTTACTAATGGGTACTTAGGTAGCCTGGGGTTTAACCTAGGTGCAACTGCAAAATAAACTGTTTGAGCTGTGCTTGTATTGTTTTAAGTGTAGAAAATGTTTGGTTATGAGGGCAGAGGCTTGTTTGTTTGTTGTGTGTAACTTACTTTGTGCATGCTGAAGTTTGTTGATTTTAAACTGTGTTTTTAACAGGTTGAAAAATTTGGTAAAGTCCGTTTTTCAGGGGAGACTCTGCTGAAATTTCGTAGAAGTCTTGGCTCTCTTTTCCTTTGTTTTAAGGGAAGAAGATATTTGTAATTAGTAAGTGGGCCCGGCATCGGTTGCATGTTGGAAAAACCACAGGATTCGTCATCGATTCCGAGGAATTCGGGGCTGGTCCTGTCACTCAGAGTTTCAAGCCCAACCACAAAAGTAGACTTAAAACTTTTGGATGTTTTCATGCACGTGACGACATCTACTTCAGGAAAGCAATCAAAGAAATCGATGTAAATTTGAAACATTCCTAAGAAGGAGAGAACCAAGGGATCAGATTCTCAATCAGATGATCTCATCAATTCCATGGATTTAGGAAGCCACACAAGGCAAGATTTTGAGCGAAGTTGATCTTCGGGCCATTTAATGGCCAGCCCATTGGTGGATGATCACCCTATGTAAACCCCATCAAATGAAGAGTAAAAGACCCCGACATCAAACACAAAAACCTACTTTTTGTCTTTCATTTTTCTATCTCTAAACTAGGTTTTTATTTTCCAAGCAAGTAGACTAGATTAGTTCTTCATTTTCGTTAGTGTAAGTTTCGTTTATTGCATTTTCCATTACGTTATTTTAAGATTCAAGTTTATTGGTTTACTTTTAAATTGTTATCGAATTTTCTTTAAGTTTAATTTAATTTTAGATTGCTTTATTTTATTGCCTTTATCATTCATATCGTTCTTATTTTGCTCTTTGTTTAATTTATGTTTATCTATCGCTTTGATTTACTTTATCGCACTTTAATTCTTGTCTTTAATTTTAATTGCATCTTTTAATTTAATTTGCATCATTATCATTAAATTTCAAAAATACTAAAATACCCATACGAAACCTAACCACCCTCGACCCCGAGGAAGTGAAAAAACCTAGGCCAAGAGGAGGTTCCTTGCTTGGCCGATCAATCGGCTAGTTAGAAGTCAGAAGCGCAAACACAATAATCCAACTTTTTTCATCCAAGCCAATCAGTGGCTTGGTGGTGGCACGCTTACGCAATCCAAGAGAATAAGGACCAAAAGTTTCTTCCATCGGCCACCTCGGCCGAAAAGAGGGAAACACATTGGTTTTTTTTGAAGAGGATTGTGTTCACTATGAGGGTAATCAAGAGTGGTATTTAGCATGGCACCCATATGACCACGACAGTGGTTTCAACCCAGGGTCCTGCAATTGTTGTGAACCTTGCAAATGGAAGAGTAAGCTCTACTGCTTCTAGCGCTGCCTCTCTATGAGGACCACGTGGATTTTATTTCAATAAATATGGTATGATATGGGCATTAATATTAAAGTGTACAAGTATTATCCATCAAAGGAAATCTCGTCACAATCCCGGAGGAATTGTTCTAGAATTTTTCCCTATTAAATTCAATTTTTAAATCAATATTTAAGTAAAAAGGAATAAAACAAATTGGGTGAGGTGGCGTATGGCGACCTGGGAATGGGCTGCATGTCATTGAAGTTTGTAGCTCCCCACTCTAGCACAGACACATGGCATTTTCGGATTGCTTTATTCAATTTTTTTTTTCTTTCAAAATTCGTTAAAAATGCAGGAAAAAACTAAAAATTATGGGAAAAATTTCTACGTATGTATGGGGAAGAAAACTTCATAGGGCAAGTACAATACTGGGTTCAGGAGTGAATGAAAAATAAAATTAGGAACTCACCCCTAGGTGTGGATGATGCAAATGAAAACACTAGTACACTTCGTAAACCCTACACTCTTATTTGTTCGATCACATTAATCCCTATTGTATGCCGCCGCCTTTTTCCGTATATGTCATCGAAGGAAATCTCGTCACGATCTCAGAGGAATTTTTCTAAAATTTGTCCCCATTAAATTTGATTGTTAAATCAATATTTAAGTGAAAAGGAATATAAAAAAGAAAGAAGGATCGGGTGGCGTGTGGCGGCCTGAGAATGTGCCGCGTTTCATTGAAGTTTGCAACTTCCCACTCCAGTGCGGACACGTGGCATTTTTGGATTACTTTATTCAATTTTGTTGTTGTTGCAAAATTTATTAAAAATGCAGGACAATGCGAAAATTATGGGAAAAATTTATATGTATTTATGGGATCACGAAAGTATCTTAGAAGATTACGGATGGCTCAGACTGCCATAAACTGAAGACGGAGAAAGGATAATCCCTCATGAGTTGACAAACCTCCCTGACATATGGTTGTCTGTCATCTTGAACGAATGACTACTTCGAGGATCGGAACCAACAATTCCCAATGGGAGAAAACAAACCGAAATCATAATACCCAAAACAGATGCGCACATGCTACCTTTTTGCATATCTATGTATTTTACATAATGCAGGACGTCTACACCGGAGATCACCAAAGTATCTTAGAAGTGTACAAATGGCTTAAGTTGCCATAAACTGAAGACGGAGAAAGGAAAATAAAAACATATTTGGTTTTGAACTACATGTCCAAATTTGTATTAATATGATATTGTTCAAGGTAATAAAATAAAACGATAATAATAAGAATTAGAAAACATGAAATCCAATAATGTCGAAACTTCAGGTTCTTAACATGATGTTTCAGCCCAAAATCATAATACATATGCACTTGTTGAAATATCAATTTGGAGGTTGACACAATTAGAACTTCAGGTTCTAGAGTTTACCTATTTTAATGCACATGTGGTTGAAACTTATAGTTTGAATTAGACATAATTAGAACTTTGGGTTCTAAATTTTTTGAACTTCGGGTCATATGAAGAACTTCAGGTCCTTAAATATAAATTATTGAAATAAAAACAAATAACTAAATAAAATAAAATAAAATAAAATAAAATAAAATACTGGAATAAAATAAATTGTTGAAACTTCTAGTTCCTGTTAAAGAAAAATCAAAGAACTCCAAGTCTTGATTTCCTTTCTAAGAATTGCAAAACTCCAAGTCCTTGTATATATATATATATTATATGAATTGAGAACTAGGAGACTTCAGGTCTTTATTTAATTATATTGCTGGCTGCGCAAATCTCACGGCCTGGGGTTCCGGGCCGAGGGGATATGCGTTAACACGTGGCTTCCTTCTTTTGGATGCGGTGCGGTTGTGCGCAGGCATGCCAGTATGGTCTACCGTGCGTCGAGATGGTGATGTGGATGAAAATGGTTAAGTGGTGCGCCTGTTTGGGTTCGACTCTTAATCAAACGATTGTGGCCGAGAGAGGAACTGATCTCGGCCGTCAGGTTCACGGCCTGAGCTACAAGGCCGTTTAGTGGTGGTGCGGATGGTGGGTTTTGGGCGTTGCTCCGGCGCGTTGCTCAGTGAGCGACGGTCGTATGATATATGGGGTGAATGAATGAGTAACAGAGATGGTGCTCCGGCGCCTTGAAAATCAAGGGTCGTATGATATATTGATGAACGGATTTTCCTTACAAACTAACACTACTCCTAGGAAAGCAAATAAAGATATTGAAAGTGCATTACAGGAAAATATAATTTGCTCCGTGGGAGGCTTTGGTTTGGTGTTTGAACCCTTTGAATGTAGCTTGAACTTGGTATTTATAGAAAGAGTTCTTGGAGGAGTAATCGAGGCTGAAAATATGCATGGTGGAGCCTGATCAAAGCAAGTGGGTAGTCCAATCGACATTTGGGATCGTGAAGCATGGTGGTGTGACCCCATGAATCCTGGTAAATCTCGGCTGCCGCCCTGATCGTGGGTTCTGCGCTTCTGGCCGTGGGGACGCATTTAATGCCCTTGTTTGGTGGTTGGTGATCTGACCTCAATTTGCAAGAATGTTTGTGAGCATGTTGGCGCCTAACCACTCTGATTTCTGTCACCAAATCCTGACTTGAGTCACTTCCCTTCTAACCTCGTGCATTAAATGCCCTTTTGCGGCTAGTGGGTTTGCTAGTCAGAGGCGTTACTTCATTAAATGAAGCGTGGGACCCTGCTGCCATGTGATGATTTGACTCTTAATATCTTCGGCCGTGTCCCCTTCGTCCCTCGACCTCGGCCTATCGATATCGTGTTTGCAAGGCCGAGATGACTATGCCTTCGCAACTTTTCCTTTGTTTTGAGGAAGGCAAAAGTGCTGCGTTTTGGATTGCGAACAGGTGCTGAGGCCGAGGGGGAAGACCCCTTTGGTCAGTGTACGACCGTGACTTATCAGGCACAAACATTGCCCCCACATCCCCGGATTCTTCGGTCTCGGCATGGGCAGAGGCCGAATGGATTTCAGGGGATGGACCCTTTGCATTCCTTCTGAAGCGATTGACAACTGGTGCATTAAATGCGCAGGACAGTCGGCGCATTTAATGCCCAAGCACGTCTGGGCTTCCGACATGTCATCGTGCCTTTTGAGTACGCTGTCAGATCGTTGCGTTTCTCGAGAGAGCCACGCCCTTTCGTTTTGAATTCTAGCGCCAGTATAAAAACCCAAACTTCTTCGTTTCTTTCTTTACGCTTTCAGAATTCTCAGACGCCCAAGCCTTTCTTCAGAAAAGAAATCCTTCTCAACCCTTCAATCCCACCAAGCCTTCGAGTCCCCAAGTTTACCAGCGAACCTTGCCTGAAACCACGACTCTCCTTTACTCTTGAGTTTCGACTTTTCAAGAACCTACAAGTTCTCAGCCTTTCTTGGGTTTTCTTTCGGTTTTCTTCGCGTTCATCGACTTTTCTCTGCACTTTCCTTCCAAACACCCAACCTCGATCTGTCTCAATGGCCTCCAACACCTCTACACCTGTTGAAGCTCGGTCCCAAGCCTTTCAGACTGAGTTTGAAGATATTTGCCGAGAAATCCAGGGCTCGGTCCTACCTAACATCATCATGCCCTGGACTGATGATGACGGCGTTGGAAAGAGTTCTTGGAGGAGTAATCGAGGCTGAAAATATGCATGGTGGAGCCTGATCAAAGCAAGTGGGTAGTCCAATCGACATTTGGGATCGCACCGATTCCTGCGTCCTCGGCCTCTGTGTTGATGGCGGAATGCCAGAGAGGTTAGTGGCCCATTTAAAAAACAATCTGGTGGACACCTCGTCCTTTGACGGGGGGGACTTCCAAGATTGGAATGTCGTCAGGCCGTAGCCCCAATGGCCAACCTCGACCCCGGACTGGGAGAAATGGCTGCCGAGGATGGAGCATTTCTTCGGCCAGCAATGGAAGGATCAAGGTATCTACCATTTGATCAAGCTGTTTGATCGGCTGCTCGTTATGGATCGGTCGCTCTTGGCCGCGGCCCTATGCTTCTGGTCGTCGGCCACCAATACCATGAACTTTCGGTTCGGCATGATGACGCCGACCGTTCTAGACATGGTCGCCTTGTTTGGCCTCTCTCCTCTTGGCGTAGAAGTGAACGCCGCACTCGTCGCTCTCGAGGTGGAAGAGAGTTTTAAAGCCACTTGGCCTACTCTTACGAGAGTCGCCGGGAGCAAGGCGAAGAACATGCTCAACTACTCCAGTTTTTACAGCAACTTCGGTGTAGAGGACAGCGCCGAAAACGACGCCATCGCCCCCCTCAGCGAAGTTGAGCATGCCGCATTCCTGCTGTACTGGCTGTGCAAGTTTGTATTCTGCACCCAGGCGAACAAGGTCACCCTGGAGTTCGCCCATCTGGCTGATTACCTTGCTCAGGGTGGAAGGCTGGCACTAGGCCCCTTCCTTCTCGGCCACATTTACCGCATGCTTCGCGACATCGTCACCGATGGGATGAAGCCGAAGCACGGTGGTCCACTATGGGCCTTCCAGTTCTGGCTGCAAGCTTACTTCCCGGAGTTGAGGGGGGTGGCCAATATCACCAACACCGAGCCGTTGGCCAACGCATTTGCCCGAGCCCCCAGGAAGCATAACACCTCAGCCCTCTGCTATAAATTTTTCTATGGCTTGGTCGAGAGAACTGGCACGCAGTTCCGTGTCTGCCTCGCTCGGCCATTCCCCCTATTTCTAGCGCATGACCTCTCCGTCATTCCTGAAGGCGAGACGGAGAACGACTTGAAGGAGATCTGGGGCTCCTTCCCAGTTGCGTGCGACCTCCACTGCGGTCTGTCCAAGGCCGGGGCCGAGGTTTATCTGCCAAACTTCGTAGCGCGGCAGTTCGGCCTGATCCAAACGGCCCCGCTTCCCCCGTTGTCAACCAACCGGCTCTCGTCTTGGAGGGCCAACGTTGCCCAGCAGCACGGCGTGTCTGGCATTTCCTTTCAACTCCAAAAGGGGATGACCTTCCTTATCCTGACGCCTTGGTTGCGTCGCAACGCGTATGACGAGGATGGAAGGGTCTGGTATGAGGAGTGTATCTCAGCCAGATTTATTCGGTCTGTTGAAGAGGCCGTGAGGGGGGCTTTGAAAAATGCAGATTGGGACCCCCTTCCCCCCAAGGGTGGCAAAGGGAAGAAGACATCAGCCGTGCCTCCTCGACCAAGTACCCCGGCTGCGGCCATACCTAGGGTGACGGCCCCTCCTTCGGCCGGAGCAACGGTCGTGGCCTCAACCGCGGCCCCAACTCCCAGGGCGACGGCCGTGGTGGGGGCGCGAAAAACCCTGGCGCACGGGACCGTGCCGTTCTCTCCTCCTGTTCGGCCGCGTGCCGCTGCTGGTAAGCACTTTCCCCTTTTTCTTTATATATTTTCTTTTTCTCGACCTCCCTGAGCCACCTTTGCTCTTGTTTATTTTACCCGTCATCTCTTTTGCTTCTTTCTCTTTTGTATATGTAGCCCAGGGTCGCAAGAGGGGCCGAGAGGCCCCAAGCACTGAGGCTGCTCCAGTTGAGGCCGTACCGGCTGGGAGTGTTGCGGTCGAGACGGCGGCGCCAGAGCGGTCGAGAAAAAGGGCCCTCCTTGTTTTCTCGAAGAGAGAGGATGAGGAGGAAGTCCCTCCTGTGATTGTAAATGAAGCCCCTCCTGTGGCTGTGAGTATTCCCCCCTTGATTTCTTCTCTCTTCTTTATCCTCTAAGTCACCCCCTCCCCTCTTTATATACTTTGGTAATCTGGTTCTTTCCTCAGGACGAGGTAGTGGTCGAGGAGGAAGCTACTGCCGAGGAGCCGGCCGTCGAGGAAGCGGCTGCTGCTAAGATGATGGTCGAGGAGGTGGGCACCGCGGAGGCGGTGGTTGAGATTGCCGCCGCAGCCGAGACGGTGGTTGAGGGGGCGGCCACTGCCGAGGTGGCAGAGACGTTAGATGTCGAGATAGCAGTCGCAGGGGTGCCAACTGCTGAAGAGGGCACCGTGGACGTGCCAGACGACGAGGTCATTGTCGTGGAATCGACGCGGACCGCCCCAGTAGAAGTCTTCTCGGCTGCTTTTGCCGTGCCTTCCTTGGCAGTTATCACGTTTGCCGAGCCGTTCCTGTCCACTCCTCGTCGTCCAAGCAGCATTGTGTTCCGCTCGGTAAGCATTTGCCTTTATTATACTTAGCTTTATTTTTAGAATTGCGCCACATACTTCTGACCGAACTTTCTGCTTCCCGCCTCCCCGGTCGTCGCCGCCGCTGTCCATGGTTGCTGTGACCATGCCCCCAGCGCCGTTGTCCCAGGACTCGACGGTTGTGACTGAGTTGGTGGTAACCGGGGCCATGATCGCGAGTGTGCTGAGTCCCCTGCGGGCTACTTCAGCGGTCCTGACCGAGCTTTCGGTCGTGAAAGTTCCTGCCGCACCGCTCACCATTGCAGTAAGTATTCAGCCCTTTTTCTTTATCTTGTCATTCCTCATATCCCAGCTGGTTGTTTCTCACCTAAACCTCTTTTTTCCTTTTCAGGAGACCACCTCCGACGATGATCTTAAGGAGTTATACGCCAGCCTCCCTGAGGAAGGAGGTAGCTCAACCTCGGCTCCCCTGGACGAGGATTCTAGGACCGTCGTTGAACGGCTCCGAGAGTTTCTTTTCTTTGGGGTTCATCAAATGACCACTGCCGAGGCGTTCATGGAGTTCAGGTCCTGCCTGGATACGGCTATGGCGCTTGGTCTACTGAACTCGGCTCAGCTGGATGAGTTGCAAGCCCGTCTGGCCGAAGGCGAGGAGATGATCGACTAGTATGCTGAAGCCATTACGAGGATGGCCGAGGGAAGCTCGCTCGAGCAAGAACTGGTGGAGATAAAGGAACAAGTCCGACCTGCGATGGCCCGATTGAAAGAAAATGACCTCGTTGTCCAACGGGAGAATGAAGAACTTGCGCAGGTCGAGGCCCAGATTGCTGAGCTCCAGGCCCGCCGAAATCTCATACTTCAGTGCCGAGATGATGCGATCGCGGTCGGGATCGAGCTGAAGTCTTCGGCCAAGCAAATCCTTAAAGCAGTGACCGAGACGAAGAAGGCATTGGCCGAATGGAAGCTGATCCGGGCGAGATGGCAGGCGGACATAGACGGCGGGGATATCGCTTGGAGAAGGATCACCTACTTGATCTCGCCTTATGTTGACCGCACCGTTTGTTTTAACTCGTTCGCCTACTTCCCTCTCTTTTTCTTTTTGACTTTTTTATCGTAAGCCCTCGGTGCCATTTTTTCTTGAACTTGCACCGAGCTTTAAGCGTCGAGTCTCGCCTGTCCTAAATTTTCTAAACTGCGGGGCATGGTTTGTGCGTAGTCCTTCCCCTCTTGGCTAAGTTGCTTGATAACTTGGAGAAATCGAACCTTTAGCTCCATTAGTTTACCAGTGTCATGGCCGTAGGTTAAGACATAAAGAGATGTGCCCGTGGCCGAATGTTTCGAAGTGCGGCGCGCCCAAAAAACCTCAAGGAGCGAGTCGTGCCAAGCCTCAGGTTTTCTGGATAGACACGGCTTTGCGTAACCTGGTGCCCCCGGCTGCTCCTAAGCTAAACCGTCTTTCATCACATACCGGATATCTTTGAACTGAAACCCTTAAAAAGGCCTATCCTGTTGCGCATCGTTTCGCGGCTTTACCTGCTGGGTCGTTCGAGCAAAAGGCTCGGCCGCTGCAACCGAGCCGGGTGGTATTAGAGGAACGTCGTGGGCTTGATCAAGGTACGTTTGGTCCGCCGGCCATCGAGGTATGGCCACCTAGTCCTGTTGGATTGCATCATAATGGGAACCTAGGTACGTCTGCGTTGTCGTCGGAATGGCCGGATCGTGTATTTGTACTGGTAGTGCAGCGGCCAAGCCATTCTGATCGTGTTGTTGTGATGACGCTTCTGTCGCGTTGCTCTGGCCGGGCTGCGCCTGGTCGGCCAAAGTGTGGGTTGGGCCGAATTGCTGGACCGTAGACGACGCAGGGCTGCCCTGCCCTAACGCTTTGGCCAAAATGTGGAGTGGGCCGTATGCTATCTCTGCCGGGTAGGTTGGTCCGGGACTCGCCCATGTGGGCTGGGACTGCCCCCAGCTGTTCGTCGGCGGTAGAGAATGCTGGCCGTATCCTGACGCTTGGGTGCGGCCAAAGATGACGGGGCTACTGCTTTCGCCGTAAGGCTCAATTCTTTCGCGCTCTTGGCTTCTCTGTCTGGCTCTAGGAGGTGTTGCGGGCGAGGTCGCCAGCGTCCTCTCCTGGAAAAGCGTCCGTAGTTCCGAGGAAAATCTGTCCAATGCGGCCATAAAGGATGTCTCTATCCTGTGGGCCTGCTTAGACATGAGATCTTCCACCACGACTTGCTCTTGTATGGACTCGGCCGTGCGATCCGTCGTCACTGGGACGATGGCCGAGATTCTGACCGCATGTTCGGTCTCGGTGACAGTGATTGGTGAGGTGGACTCAGGAGTCTCAGAAGTCATTTCGACTACTTTGTTTTTGAGCTTTGCCTGTGCCCTAGTTTCCACCATGAGTTTTTGACAAGAGTCCCACTGGGCATGCCAAAAGTATTGGCTGCGCAAATCTCACGGCCTGGGGTTCCGGGACGAGGGGATATGCAATAACACGTGGCTTCCTTCTTTTGGATGCGGTACGGTTGTGCGTGGGCGTGCCAACACGGTATACCGTACGTCGAGATGGTGATGTGGATGAAAATGGTTAAGTGGTGTGCCTGTTTGGGTTCGACTCCTAATCAAACGATTGTGGCCGAGAGAGGAACTGATCTCGGCCGTCAGGTTAACAGCTTGAGCTACAAGGCCGTTTAGTGGTGGTGCGGATGGTGGGTTTTGGGCGTTGCTCCGGCGCGTTGCTCAGTGAGCGACGGTCGTATGATATATGGGGTGAATGAATGAGTAACAGAGATGATGCTCCGGCGTCTTGAAAATCAAGGGTCGTATGATATATTGATGAACGGATTTTCCTTACAAACTAACACTACTCCTAGGAAAGCAAATAAAGATATTGAAAGTGCATTACAGGAAAATATAATTTGCTCCGTGGGAGGCTTTGGTTTGGTGTTTGAACCCTTTGAATGTAGCTTGAACTTGCTATTTATAGGAAGAGTTCTTGGAGGAGTAATCGAGGCTGAAAATCTGCATGGTGGAGCCTGATCAAAGTAAGTGGGTAGTCCAATCGACATTTTGGATCGTGAAGCATGGTGGTGTGACCCCATGAATCCTGGTAAATCTCGGCTGCCGCCCTGATCGTGGGTTCTGCGCTTCTGGCCGTGGGGACGCATTTAATGCCCTTATTTGGTGGTTGGTGATCTGACCTCAATTTGTAAGAATGTTTGTGAGCATGTTGGCGACTAACCACTCTGATTTCTGTCACCAAATCCTGACTTTAGTCACTTCCCTTCTTCCCTCGTGCATTAAATGCCCTTTTGCGGCTAGTGGGTTTGCTAGTCAGAGGCGTTACTTCATTAAATGAAGCATGGGACCTTGCTGCTATGTGACGATTTGACTCCTAATATCTTCGGCCGTGTCCCCTTCGTCCCTCGGCCTCGGCTTGTCGATATCGTGTTTGCAAGGCCGAGATGACTATGCCTTCGCAACTTTTCCTTTGTTTTGAGGAAGGCAAAAGTGCTGTGTTTTGGATTGCGACCAGGTGCTGAGGCCGAGGGGGAAGACCCCTTTGGTCAGTGTACGACCGTGACTTATTAGGCACAAACATATATAAGAATAGTTTAGATGATAGGACCCACCTCGGATTCCCCCTTGGAATCCGTGACTAACCCTGCTTCCCGTCTGACATATAACCTATGACGGACCCACTTACTAAAACAAAACCCTTTTAACCCCAATTTAAACGGATAGACAATTTGACTTCTACCAAAATTTCGGCAAAGTCTCCCCTGTGACTGAGACAATTCCCAAGGTAAAGGCACGGACAACAATTAAGACTAATCAAATAGGCTTCACGCCCTCTACCCAAACTCAAAACGAGCAAGCAGAGCAACTAAAGATTAAGTTTACAGGGGTAAAGGAAAGTAGAGAAAGATAAAGGAGGAATTCCTACAGTGCGGAAAGTGGTCATGCCTCGACGTGGTGGTCTTGACCTCGGATATCTAGAACCGGGGGGGTGCAAAACAGGAAATGTGAGTGGATGAAAACAAAGCTTTAAACATAATTTATTTTCAATATAATAACCCCCTCCATTTTAGAAAAGTAATGCCAAGTATCAAAATCCTTTGTATGCGTACATATATACGAACTCATACTTGAAAAATAGTCCAATTTAGTATACTTATAACAAAATATACGATAAAAAAATCCATTTAATTAATACTTCTCACTTTCTTGGAAAACACACCTAGTGGCGGTTCTAGGATTCGAAAGCCGACCGGGCAAAACTTATATAACAAACTTGACGAAACGAGTGAATTTCATTAATCAACATAAATAAAAAAATTACATCGTGAGAGGAGACGTAATAAGACTTACCCTCAAATACATTTATATCTACAAATACAAAAACTAAAATAAAAACCAAAAGAAAAATTAAAAGAAAAAAATAGAAAAAAAATATTTTACCTTAAAAAGAAAGATAAAATAGGGGACTACATTAATTTTAAAAAAAACTAGATTTATTTCGAGAGAAATGGGAAGGAAGAAAATTGGCGAAGCTAGGTTTTTTTATTTATAATTTTTATAACTAGTTGTGACCTCATTTCTAGACTTGGCAAACAGGTTGGGTTTGCGGGTTTCGGGTCGTGTTCGTGTTAACCCATTAAGTTAACAGGTTGACACGACACGACCCGTTAAGCTAACGGATGGGAAATACTAGACCCAAACACGACCCGTTCAAATTCGCGAATAACACGACACGACCCCTTTCACCCGTTAAGAATAAAAAATAACAAAAAAATAATTGAAAAAAGATGAAAAAATCAGACAAACCCACCCCAAAACTCTCCTCCTCCTTGGTCGAGAAAGATGAAACTTCATTATTGGAAAGCTCCAACACAGGAAAAGGAAGCAAACTAACAAAAACAACAAGCATTCGTGCGACACAGGGAAACAACACGAAAACAACACCACAAATAAAACAAACCCCATCCAAATTATATATTATATTTAGTAATGGAAATAAAAGTGATTCATTGAGTGGGCTGAGCTGAGGCCGCATCACCATCCGAACCAGCATACCTTGAGGTGCCCAAGGTGTGACTCTGTCAACACCAAGTTCTACAAATCTTGACGCGGTACTGGACCAAAGGCGACATCCCCGTCAGATTTGGCTGCTGGAAAACCAGACGCTCCAACCCCAAATCTTCGGCTTCGTCATCGTCGGAGGTGGCTACAAATCTCACAAAGGCATATCTTATTATTATTATTTTTATACGAGAACAAAGCCAGCTCCCATTTGACTCGGATTTTTGTGAAACAAGGGATATTTGTGCGTGAGTGAAGCAGTGACAGAGACGAGAAAAGAGAGAGACAGAGGCTATGCGCTAGGATTTTAGGGATTTAGAATGTAAATTACAAAATTGCCCTTCCTCTTAAAAGGTTAACGGGTTATTCGCGAATGATACTGACACGACCCGTTAAGCTAACGGGTCCACCCGTTTTCAACCCGACCCATTAAGCTCGACCCAAATACTGATTTTTTTCGTGCAAATTCGTGTCGTGTTAACGGGTCGTGTAAGATATTGCCAGGTCTACTCATTTCTCCCCTTATTTCCTTTTATAAACGTTTATTATGACATCCATTTTTAGCTTTCCACCTCAAGCTCTGTAGCCCTATCAATCATGTTTCGTAATTTCTGAAATACTTATCTTTGTGCAAGACAAATTTTTTTTGATAATCATAAGTAATGTAGGTAATATTTTTCTAACAAAAAGAGAGAAGGAAAAGGACGAAATAAGAAAGGGAGAGAAGAAGAGAGAGAGAAGAGAGAGAGAGGAGAGAAGATGGAAGAAAAAGAACGGAAAAAAAGAGAGATAGAGAGGAGAGAAGGAAAAGAATAAAAAAAAAGGAGAGAGAGGAGAGAGGAGAGTGTAAGGAAAAGAATAAAAAAAAAAAAAAAAAAAAAAAGAGAGATAGAGAGGAGAGAAGGAAAAGAATAAAAAAAAAGGAGAGAGAGGAGAGAGGAGAGTGTAAGGAAAAGAATAAATAAAAATAAAAAAAAAAGGGGGAGAGGAGAGAGATGAGAGTGTAAGTAATTTTTTTTTTAACAAAAATTTGGGCTGGGCAAAAGAGAAGAGAGGAGAGAGAAAAGTGTGGGTAATATTTATTTAACACAAATTTTGGCCGGGCATGAGCCCAGCCTACCACAGGCTGGAACCGCCACTGAACACACCTTAATCATTTAGCCTTTATTGTAATACCATATAATCGAAACTTCCAAAATAATCCCGTTCATATAAAATATAAACATCAAAACCCAAAATATCCTTATTTTCTCGCAACCATACCTTTTCTTAGGCGTATGCTTACAAACACAAAATGTCAAATAATTTGCAAATACCCAATCTCAAATCCAAACCTCATTTCAAAAATCCATACCTGTGCAGAGCAGTCCTAATGTACATGCTTAGAAAACTCAACCTGGAAACAAGTCCACAAATGTACCCACACAAATACCCATATACATCTTTATTAAACAAAATCGACTTTAAAACCAAGATATCCCATAATCACGATATAGCATATAACACAACTCAAACTGGACCTTTTTCCCTTCCCCGACGCACGCAGACTGCTCGACCAAGGGTCTACAAAACACCCTGACAAGGGTGCCTGGGTTCTGACATATCCAAGTATCCATTGTTTATTCATATCCAAGTATCCAAGTGTTGGGGATGTGCATAGGTTGGTGCTATCAACACTCCAATATAACATATTCCACATCCCAACTCATATACCATAACCATATCCCAAATTCCAAATATTCCAATATACCCAATCCCATATACATAGACATCCGAACAATAATAGCGTCCATAACCCAATACCCAATATTTATACGTAATATAGATATCAAACTCTCAAAAATATAAATTCAATAACCCAAAATATTGATAAACTCCAAATATCAAAATAAACTCCAATAATTCCATAAAATACTATAATCCACAAAATAAACAATATTATAATTTCATAAACTCAATAATTCAAATAATCCAAATTATATAAATATGCACGACAATCCATAAAATACTTTCAAAATCAAACCCCATATCACCCAATCCATATACTTTAATAATAATCATAATAACAATAATAATCCCTGGAAAACCCATGTCACAATCCGATAAAATCATAGTCAAAACATATATCAAATCCCAATAAATCAAATTAGCCAAGTTCTAAATCAAATCTCATTTATGCATGCAATTTCATATTGGAAAAATAATGCTCAATCTAAAACAATGTCCACTCACGACAAGTCCATGCTGCTCAATCCTGAGAGAGCTCTTCCTCTAGAATACGCAAAGCAAGAGTACCTATTCGAGAGAATAAACGGACTTAATTATAAACGTACCCAACAATGAACTTTAACTCAAAACTCTAGTTCCTGGATCTCAAAGTGTGCACAACCTTTAAGAAGGTTTGTAGGGTCATTTTATTACTTCCCGAAGGATGAGATGGTCTCGGAAGACTCATGGTCAACCAAATAGTCAAACTTTCCAAATGGGTCAACTAGGCCTGTTGGGCCAATGACCTTCGATTTCCGATCCAAAATTCCTATAGGTCCAACAAAGTCTACTAAACAAGTCCTGAAGGTTTGGTCTCGATCGAACGGTCGGATCTAAGTCAATCACAAGATCGGACGGCGATTAATTCGCCTAACCTTAGAATAATTGACTTAGAGTATTCGGAACTCCGATTCTTGATTCGCAAGGTCCTACATGATCCTAGAGGTACCGGGAACAATATATTTGAAATTGGAGCTGATCGAACGGTCTGAACCTATTAAACCTAGATATCACATAATAGGCACAATATCCATTCGATAGTCAAACGACAACCAATTCCAAATCAGAGCATACCGTCGTGCTCAAAACGACTTGGGGAGTGTTTTAGAACATAATGGGTTGCCACAAAGTGGTCCACGCACAGCCACCAGCAGCTAGTAGCTCGTGGGTGCCTTGAGTAATTTTCGACAACCAGAAAACTCCAAATCATCGGTTAATACCCATACCATTAGAATCAGACAAACTAGGGGAACACTTTTTGTTCTTGGACCATGACAAAAACTAAACGGAACGAGCCGAATCGAAGTCGACACCGTCAGCTAAAATGGGTATATTGAACGATTTGTAAAACCTCAAAATCGATCCAAGTTACCAGCATAGATAACTAGAGCACGTCAAGGGGATGAAGATCCATACCTTGGTTGACAAAAACAGCCGCAGGAATCGCCGAAAATGGTGTTTGAAATCTGCCTAGTTTTCCAATCGACGCCAACGCCTATTGCTGTGGTTTTGATCAAAGAAGTTGGGTGGGTCAAGTAGAGGAGAGAGAGACGATTCTTTTTTGGACCAGAATCGTTGAATTTGGTAGTCGGAAGGTGACGATCTCGCCGGTGGAAGTCACGGTGTCGTGGGAGGGAGAGGGAGAGAGAGAGAGAGAGAGAGAGAGAGAGAGAAGCTGCCCAGATGTTTAAAAATCTGACTTTGCATAATTTACGGTTGTGCCACTGCATTTCTGTAGATCATAACTTCTTCGTTTTAACTCCGAATTGAACCTGTCACCTGTCTTCAAACTTGTATCAGCAAGTTGTATGCTACGGTGCCTTTCAAATCCCAAAAATCCTTCTGGACCAAAAGTGACGAAAGTGCTCCTACCCCAAGGGCAAAATTGTAATTTCACAATTAAATGAATTGAATAAAAATGATTAAATTGGGTCGGGGTCTTACATTAGAGACTTCTGGTCTTTATTTAATTATATAAGAATAATTTAGAGACTTCGGGTCCTTGCATAAAATAAAAATGAAACCAAAGAAAAGAACTAAGTAAAAATAAAATACAACAAAAATTAAAATATTGCAATAAATAAATTATTGAAACTTCTGGTTCCAATGAAAGATGAATCAAAGAGCTTCAGGTCTTTATTTGCCTTTTAAGAATTGGGGAAGAGAGAGAGAGAGAGAGAGAGCGGGAAAAAAAAAACCCTAGCAGCACCCTGGTCTCCTTTCTCCTTGCCGACAACCAACCGCAAGGAAGCTAAGGGAGGGAGGTGGTCACTACCCCTTCTCCCCTCCGCCCATATTCCCCTTTCTCTCCTCATCTCTCCTTCTTTTTCTCCCATATTTTCCCTTCCTCTTATCCCCTCTTCTCCTCCCCTTCCCCTCCCCAAATAGTCTAGATCTGTTTGGATCTAGGTCTATTTGTCTATTTGTTATGTTTGATTATTTTTGCAGTGTTTTAGGTGACTGGTGTTGTCTTTGTCTCGGCGACGGTGATAATAGTGACGCTGAATTGTGTCTCTCCTTGGGAGAGTTGTGATACCTGGTGGCTGATGTTTTGTCTCTATTTCAACAGAGGCGGCAACAGCGACACTTGTAGCAGTTGTTGGGATGTGGTGCTCTTCTGTACTCTACACCGACCGAAGAACTATGCTTGGTCATAGGAGGTTTTCTTTTTCAAGTTCTGAGTTGAAGTGGAGTACTTCTTAGGGTCCTTTTAATGTTGTTTTGGTGTCCCTCCTCCGTATTCTCTCTTGGTTTCTGCTATGGTATGCCTTGCAGTTTGTGTGGGTGTCAAAGGACTATGATTTTGCTCATAAAAGACATATTTTGACAGTTGGGATGTTCTGCGGTCCTCTCCTGTGGGTTTACTATTTGGTGTTTCTGCGGTCCTCTCATATGGATCTACTGTGTTGGTCTCTAGTTGCGGTTCTCGTCAGAGGTCTTTGTGTTAGTTTTCGTTTTTGATTTGTTCTTTTATTGTAATGGTTCAAAGTGACCTGAATTGGACTCTCTTATTATTCCATAACATGTGTGATACTCTTTCCTCCCCTGGGGTTTGTCCGATGAGGTCGTCCTAGGAAGGTTTTAACGAGGCCACTGTAGATGTAGAACTTTCGACCTTAGATTTCATTATACACAAATTGAAGTCTTCATGCCCCTTTTATATATATTGAGGATCAAGATCTTCGAGTCTTATTGATCATAGGTGGGCTGCGAGTTCACAGGCAGCTTTGATAATCTATCTCTTGTTTTCGTCATTTCATGACATTTCTAGCAATGAACTCTCCAAGTCCACTTGGATAACTGAATAGATTATCAAGAAACATACACATCCAAAACATTAATATTCAAAGGTAATGATCAATAAAAGCATAAAGAAAGATATGTGCATATAAAGATAGGTATATAGGGTCCTTCTCCATTACGGAGTTCTAAAATGTGGAGCCATTATGAACTTTTGTTTTTAACGGTTGGATAGCTTCTATGGTTTAGATTTAAAAAAAGTTTAATAACTCATTTTATACCCAGTTGATTTCTCTCTCCCCTTTCCTTTTTCCTCTTTTTCTTCTTCTGTGCGATTAATAATTGGGTAATTTTCAGGTCAACTCGTTATGATCCGTTTAATAAACAGGTGGGTTTCAGGTCAACCCGCCAACCCGTTTACATACCCACTAACTCGTTTAAATTCTGTTAGACTATAATAAATATTACAAGTGGTAAGTTGTTGAGCTTTAAGGATCCCTTGTGAAACCCTTTGACCCCTTGAGTGGAAAACAGGGAGTGGAATTGAATAGTATAGAGTAATAATACAATAAATCAAGATAAAGAGCTTAGCCATTTTGGTGGGTTCTCAACACCAAGAGGCAGAGGCTGAACCTTTTATCCTTCTTTCATTTTGATATGTTCCTCTGGGTCAGTTGGGAGATGATCTTCGTTTTTCTCCCTTGGTTGGTCTTACTTCTGGGATATGGAGAACATGAGATGTAGAGTAGTTTTGGATCATCACCAGCCTTCATCTGTTGGAGTCATGTGACTGAAGACAAATGGGTTTTGCCGAGTATCAAAACAAAAGAGAGCAAGGTAATGAAGCAGAGGGATTTGGTTGGGGAACTCAACTAGTATTTGGGAGAGGAGTCGTGCTGATAACGTGTTAGTAACTAAGGAGAAATTAGGGAGAAATAAGAGGAAGAGAAGGACAAGAGAATTTGTTCTCTCAAAACTTCTATCTTCTTCTTTGCTAATCACCTATTTTAGGCTTACAATGATAAGAAGCTAACCCAAAAATTATGAGTGAAAGGCTACGAATTACAATACTAATAACATAGGTTACAATATATCAAAATGTGGAGGTAATGGATGTAATGGTGGTCATGAACATTCTATATATTTATAACACTTTTGACTTTTTCATTTTTCTTTTACTAAACCCCATGTTATTATTATTATTTTTTGCTAGTAAGTAGTGTAAGGATTAATAGAGTTTGACAAATGTTGTTAGGAGTATATATCAAAGACCAAAATACAGTTTTTGTGCCACAACATATGTTGGAAAAAAAAATCAAGTAAAAACAATTCAATTTAAATGGGTTGGTACTTGGGCCTGGCCATGGGCACGACTCGTTTCAATGTGGACTTGGGCTTTGGGCTGGCTGGGATCAATGATTTTACTAGATGGGCCAACACGGCACGACCTGGTAAATCAAATGGGCTGCCTTGGCACGACACGAATAACTTAATGGCCTGTTTGACACCTTTAAGCACAGTGCAAGAGAGTTTCTGGGGCAAAAAGCTTCTCTACAACTGTTGCAATATGGTGTTGAGCTGATGTGGCAAAACAAGCTACTTATGCCATCTCCAGCATATTTGGACAAAAATCTTCTCCAACCCTAAGTAAAGGAGGTCTCAAAGAGTGGATGAAAGAAAAAGCTAATTTTCGAGCCACCACATTTAACATTCATGCATTTAAAAGCATTTAGACATTTTTTGACCATTTACTTTACTTAATCTAGTGGATTTTAACTATTCCATGTCAACATAATTATATCATATTAAAAAAAGACTCCCTTTCTGTACCGTCTAATTTAACTCGCCCCAACTTTGATGAGATCTAGTATAAAAATGTCTTGCCTTATAGATTAGAGGCTCAGGTTTGAATCACCCTAACACCTTGATAGTGTGTATATGAGAAACCACCCTCCCCCTAATTGAGACTATCGATTGTACTCAAAATGAGACCCATATTTTCTTGCTACACCCTAATTTTCACTTTCCTATTATAGGGGCTTTTTGGTTCCGGTAGCTTCTAAAGATAATGGATGATGTCGCCCCTTTTGCCTGAGTTCAGGAATTAGACCCCCAAGCACTTCAAAAGTCTGTGGATCCTTAGGAAATGCCTTGGTCTCTTTCACCAACAAGATTGACAGTTGTGACAAGATTTCCCAAGAAACACTAGCTGGTTCTCTCTAATCTTATTAAGTCTCCTTCTCCCTTTTCACGTTGCTTCTTTCAATTCAACCTTTTTGGGTGAAACTCTCTCAATCCAAACACGTTGGGACAAGATTTCTTGGAGCTCCAGACCCTTCTTGCAGCTGGTCTTTGCAAAGCCTTCCATCCTTGGCAACGCTCCTCTCTCATTTCTCTCCTCTTTTCTTACATTATCTTGAGGAAGGAAAGAATGGGTAAAGGACCTGGTCTGAAAGATGTCTCATCTCTAGCGGTTCATGTATAAAAGGGAACACGCTTCTTAGGGAATGGTTTGGCACCAAAATAGAGATTTTCGTTTGGCATTGCGTGTTATTTGACCTGTTTGTGCTCGGGCTTCATCGTATTGCAATGGGCTATGGCAGGGCTAGGTGGTGCTTGATGGGACAATGGGCGAGGGTTCACAAAATCGATTCATCTTTATGGCCTTGTTGCAACCTCCTGTTGAGGCCCAAAATGTCACGAGAATTCCAAGAATGCTTAAAACCCAATATAACATATAATGTTGGTCATGCATTAATCCAAGCTTTATTTTGGGAATTTATCCATTAAATAAATATAGAAATAGTGTACATGCCATGCCAAGAAAATAATGCATTATCCTATGCTAAACCACCCGACAAGCTTAAGTGGGCCCAAACCACATACATGCCTAGGGCTTGCTGAGCAGGTTGTGGTGTGGATAGTTACAAAGATAGATGAGGCCCATCAAAAGGTTCAAGAAACGGAGGTTTTGGGCTGCTTGGGAGTGCCGAAACCCAAGCCCATTTCTATTGAGCCCATTGTCGGTAAGCATAGAATGCGTCTTCCTCAGCATTTACTACCCAATCACCAATTTTCTTATACCACCAAAACCACAGTCATAAACCACTGCCACTCTTACTTCAGCCACTACTACCCAACCCCCAACTACCTAGCACAAAAACCTGTGTCACCAACCTGAGCCGCTCATTCATTTCCTACTTGAGCTTTAGCGGCTATAAATGGAAGCAATGGCTTACCAAGAAAAGGAACAAAACCAAGACATCGAGCAAGCCATACACCCACTGCTGGAAACACTCAAGCTTAACTCTTCCATTCTCTCTCTTTTTCCAGAAACCATCATATTCTTCTCTCAGAAGCCATCCTTTCCTTTTTTCTAGAAACCATCATCTACCCTTTTCACAGAAATCAGAAACCATTCCAAGCCCTAAAATAGCCTTCATCCAAAACCCTGTTTCAACTCAAGCAGACGCTCTTGCTAAAATCATGGAGACTTAGCTCCCATGCCACAAGCCACTCAAGCCAAGACAAAATCTCAGTTCACAATAATCATTATCTGCTTGGTGAGAAAAACTAGAGTGCTCCCTAAGAATCATCATTCTTTTAGAGTATTTTAGGGCAACTCCACTCTCTCTTTATAGCGGCCCAAGTCCACCTAGAGCTGCTGGAATAAAAAAGACCCCCACACCTCCCTACGTGGCGGGTTGCGTATTTACTTGGCATGGCATGTGGACCGCAGCTTGTGTAAGCACATATGACAAATCCTCACATACCCCAGTCGGATTTCTTTCTCGGTGAAGCGTTCCATTGGGCTTGAAATACATTTGGGCCTTCCTTTGGATTTTTTGGGCCTCAACACCTATAACACAATCCCTTTTTCGAGTGCCATGGCTGCCATCTCCCCAGCAATTCAACCCTAACCCCTCCTCCATCCTGCCTCATCAGTCATCAGTCATCACCCACCACCCTTCTCAAAATCCCTCAAATCGTTTTGGGAAATTGGTGGCATTGACATTGTCTTGAGTAAACATTGGTAAAATAACAAGTTTATTTAACCTTATAAATCTAACGCCTACAAATACTCCTTATTGTCCATGTAACGCCTTCTTATCACTTTTTCATTTTCATTCTTCTCTCTTCTCTCTTCTTCTCTGTAACACCCCGGCCCGATATTAATTACCCATTTAAATGATTTAATTTAAATATATATGGAATTACAATTTTGCCCTCTAGATAGGGTTATTTTGGTCACTTTTTAATCCGGTAGGATTTTGGGGAGTTGAATGAACCATAATGTAGATTGCGTCAATACAAGTTCGCAGACACGTAGTGGGCTCAAATCGGAGTTGTAACAAAAAAGTTACGATCAACGGAAGTGCAGTGGCACAACTGTAAATATTTCGAAGTTCAGTTTTTAAAAACCAGATTTTTCTTCTTCTTCTTCTTCCTCTCTCTCTCTCTCTCTCTCTCTCTCTCTCTCTTGACGTCTCTCTCCCTCACAACCAAAACAGCGCCGGTCAAAGGACCGGCGACAACCACCACGTCCGGCCACAGTTGGCCAAGAGACTGGTACCAAAATGACCACCGCGACTTCCTCTTGCCGACCCACCCCACCTCCGACGAAACCTGCAACCACGGTCACCGAAAATCGCGAAAAACATGCCTGATCTTGGCGTTCGTTCCGACGATTTCGGTCAACATTTTTGTCGATCCAGGTATGCTTTCTCATCCTTTCAACGTGTTCTAGCTGATGGTTGGGTTGATTAGGATTGATTTTGAAGTTTTGAAACCTCTTTTATAACTCAAAGTTTCAGCTAGTATTTGGCTCAAGTTTCCGGCAAGTTCCGGTCACTTTTTGGCCTTGGCCCAAGAACAAAAGTTGCTCCACTTGTTGTCCTGATCATGTAGGTACAGGTATTATTGGGTGTTTCGAGAATATTTCGGTAACCAAAATTTTCTCAAGACACCCATGCGCAGGAATTCACGGATCAAGAATCGGAGTCCCGGATGCTCCGATTCAATGACTTAAAGTTTGCATAAAATGGTAACTATCCGATCATGTGATCGCGAGCGATCCGACCGCTCGAACTGGACCAAACTTGTAGGATGTGTTTAGTCAACTCTGTTGAACTCGTAGGAACTTTCGGATCGGAAATCAGAGGTCATGGGCCCGGCGGGCCTGGTTGACCAAATTTGGAAAGTTTGACCCCTCGGTTGACTGTGAGTCTTCCGAGGTAGTTTCGCCCCTTCGAAAAGTACTAGAATAACCTTGTAAACGAGTTTTGATTATTATTTGAGTTATTTTGATTATGTTTGGTTTATGAGATTGTTTTATAGTATTTTATGGAATTAGTGGATATTAGTTGGATATTTGAAGTTTGTGAAATATTAGAAATTGTGGAATATAGTATTTTATGGAAATTATGTGTAAACAAGTTTGATCGTTATTTGAATTATTTTGGGTTCTTTATGGAATTTATGCTTTTGTGAGTCTATTTTTGTTATATACTATGAATAAATAATTGGGTACATTGAAATATTGAGAATTTGGGAAAGATTGAATTAGGGGTTGTGAATCTCACTATCATACATACTTTCCATATTTATTATACCCACACATGGCGTTGGATTTTTCGGCGTGTGGGCTTACTTGATTGTTAGTACTTTATCAAACGTGGCGTTGGATTTTCTGGCGTGTGATAAAGCAGTCTGCGCTCGTAGAACATGGTTTGGTTGGGCCACACGTGGCGTTGGATTTCCCAGCATGTGTGCTCACTTGGATACTGGTTACCTTACCATCACGTGGCGTTGAATTTTTCGGCGTGTGGTAAAGGATTAGTACACTTTGGTTACTGTTACTTTACTACGCGTGGCGTTGGACTCTCCGACGTGTAGTAAAGTAACAGGGAGAGGGAAAATGGCATTTATACTGTATTGGGAAAAGACTAATGTTTAAAAGAATTAACTCGTTGGTATTACTGAAAATAATTGTATATTATCTGGTTCGTTATTATTGATTGAAGAACTACGTGTGGCTTGATCCCTCAGTAAGGGTACGTAAGTAGCCTGGGTTCGTTGTTATATTTTTGGAATCTTAATCTGGTCATTGGGATCAAATCCTATTTATTAGATTTGTTGAGTTTGGTGAAAATGTGTTGGTGGTTGTGATGGGGCTGAAACCCGTTTTAGATTGATGAATGATTGTGGATTGAGTCTTTACAACTATTTTTTACTGTGCATGCTGAAGTTTGGGAATTTTTAAACTATGATTTTATTATTATTACAGGTGGAAATAATTTGGCAAATGTCTGTTATTTAGGGGAGACTCTGCCAAAATTTTGGCAGAAAGTCTCGACCCTCTTTTCCTATGTTTTTGGAGAAGAGGAAATGTTTATAAGTGGGCCAGGCATCGGGTGGATGTCGGAAAAAAAAAACCACAGGATTCATCACGGATTCCAAAGAATTTGGGGCGGGTCCTGTCATTCTCATCTTCTCCTTCTAACAAACCCTAAACTGAGAAATAGAGAAAAATAGATAGAGACTAAGAAACAAAGAAAGGAAGTTGCCTCCATAAACAAAGAAAGGCTACTTCTTCCGTAATTCCACTGCAATTGCCCAAAATTTCGAAATCCACAAGAATTCTATTTTTGGGTTTTTGTTATATGGGGTTGTCTAACATCACAAACTATGGAATCGATGTTGGCTCTGAATGGAATATTGTGGGAATGGTGTTGTGTAGAGATTTCTAAAATCTCTACAACCAAACTTTGAGAGTATAAATCACCTAGCATGCCATATCTAATATGAAATCAAAGTAAAATCGGAAGCATTAAATAAGCTAGGGATTCATGCAAGTCTCATTTGGTTCCAATCTTTATAATTCTATGAAAGTGTGCACCCAAAACTCTCTACATCCTATTTGAGAGAAATATAAGATGTTCATACCCTTGGAGTGAATCTTGAAACCAAGAATGGTGTTCAAGTAGAGGGAGTGGTCCCTTTGTTGTTGGCTCTCCCTTTGATGTTGATTCTCCACCTTGTAGCTCTCCAAATAGGTACAAAGATTGGAACCTCCCCAACGCTCTTTACCAAGGATTGAATGGGATGAGAGAATGAGTAGACAACAAGTGAAGAGTGGTGATAGCACCCTCACTTGATGTGATAGATTCAAGGGGTTAGGGAAAGAGAGTTTGATGTTTTCCTCTCTTCCAATTTCACCAACTTGAAAACCCTAGGATGATAGGATTCCATAGTTATACACTTATAGGATAAAAAATGTCACAAGAGTGACAAAAATGCCCCCAAGCCCTAGTGTAGCCACACCCCCTTTTTTGTGTTATCTTTTGCTATCTTGGTCCAACACATTAATCCTATAATGTGTCACATATGTGCCTAAGTCCATATGGTCAAATCCCTTTTGAATTTCCAAGTAATATGGGACCTTTAATTAAAGTTTCATAACTTTAATTGAATAATTAAATTAATCTAATTAATTTAATTACTCTAGTGACTTAACTAATTTAATCACTCACTTGTCTAACGAGTGTTGGTCCCGGTCATCCTTAATTGATCGTGTCAAGTGTCGGGTCAACTATTTGACCTTTGACCTTTGACTTTCACATTGACTTTGACCAAGTCACAAAAGCATTCATTCTCTTCATAATTTCCCAATCGATTTCTTTTCAATGTGCAATCTTATAGGTTCTAATTAGCGAGGCAGTGGGTATGAATGATTCACTCTGAATCAAGTGTGAATTGTATCCCTCCATACAATTCTCCTTATTGACGAAAGTTAATTATAATTAGTTCTTACAGGGCTTCCACAAGCCATGAGTATACCTAGCAGTATGTCATGGCTACCCAAGCTAAAAAGAATTCATTTAGAGAACCTAGTCAGTTTGTGATTACAATACAATTCGATCCTTCTCTAATTCAATACTCTATGTCATATTCTCGGGATATGGTAAACTTGTGTCAAAATCCCTAATATGACATCTCTTGATTATATGATTCAATTTGATGAAATTGCAAACGTTCTTGTTTCAATTTCCATCCAATACTTTGGCCAAAGATTCACGATTCATATTTTTAGAGTATTCTCTCCTCTTACTAAGAGCTGAGATTCCTTGTTGTACATTCACCTGTCTCTACATACACGTTGAGAATCCTAAGTAACACCTTTAAGTCACATCATTTTGATACGACCATATAGTGCTCTCAAAGAGAAACAACATATACACAAGACAACTGTGATGTGTCAGGTCTAAGGATTAATTTGCATGATCACAACTTAGAATTCTTTATTTGACACTTGTGAGTAAGACTTCCATACAAGAATTCTAGAGTTGATCGCGTTCAATGGACTCCATCTTCTATAGAGCACCTACACATCTATCTCAGTGTCTCTACATGAATGACTTGAGACTAGTCATCCTCCCAATTGAGCAAACATAATGTGTACCGGTCTTTGCGGGTCACCATTATCCAATTGGTGATCCTATGACCAAGAACATTTTAGGATACGATATTTATATGTATGGAAAGGTCTCGTGCATCTAACTTCTTTAGACCACTTTCCATTTATATATTAATCCATGGACTTGTTACTTTGTGTACATTATGTATCTAAAGCAACGTTCTTGCCCCTTTACTATTATATATTATTTCCTTAGAATTATCCATTTTATATTAGCTTCTAGGGCATATATCTAACAGGTTCCTCATATTTAAAGCTGAGAGATGATGACATTGCCATTATTGCTTCAGGGACCACATGCAAACTAAGCATGAGTTGGTATTATTCCTATAGTGTACCCAGATTTGACCAAATGATATTAGTAAAATGCAATATGTTGTTGTTTCAGCTGAACGTCGTATTGCCTCCAAAGCACCCTTTTTTATTTATTTATTTATTTTTATTTTTTAAGTCTGTGTTTGAATGAAATTATGGTCAGATTATGTAGTTTTGGTATTGCCATCGTATAGCTCCCCTATTCAGTTCTTCTGCTTCTTCTTTTAATTTAATTCTTGATTGATTTTCTTTCAAAATTTGGAATTTAGGGCAAGAATTTAGGTATTTGAATTGGACATGAAAAAGACGCAGGACTTAGAACCAATTATGTTTGGTGTATTGCCCTTTGTATTGCCTCCTTAGTGCTCCTATATTGATATTGTATTGCCTTTTTTTCAAGTCTGCCTCGGATTGAAATTGTAATTTATATTACTGTCGTATTGCTACAATATTGCTCCTATATTGCTATGGTATTGCCCTTTTCAAACTATGTCTAAGAATGAAATTATAATGCAGTTTTTGTAATGCCTTTGTACTGTCGTCGCATTGTTGTTTTATAGAACCCAATTTCCATCTTTTTGTCTTTATGGTTTTTGGTCTTCTTGCAATTTCCATGTGAAGCTGTCCTGGCTTTGGTGTTTACAACAGATATGTTGTGAGATTTTTCAAAAGAAGACTAAAACATCATAAGTTGAAAATCATAGCTTTTGAAGTTACCCATCTCAGCTATAGACCTCTGGAGCTTGTCGATCGAGTCACTTAATTGCAAGTGAAGTATTATGAATAAAATAGTTATCTTCATTGTTTGTCTTTCATAAAAGACCAATATGAGAATATAATTTGAGGTTTTAGAACCCAATTGGGAATACGACTACTAAGAATGTAAGTGTCTATTATGAATTCTTTGATTAAAGGCATCAAACACTTGAAAAAAAAAAAAGGCATGGTTGAAATTTTCTTTGATTAAAGGCACCAATACCGTTTCTATCTAAGTTAATCTTCATTTAAATCAGATCCTAATAGGCATGTTTTTCAGTCAGTCCAATTCATTGTTTCCAGAGTTTGCTACCGTGTCTTTTGAATGTATATGACCTTATATACTATTAAATCAGTTGGCATGCTATTTCATTTCATTTCAAAGGCTTTAACTTTGATTTCAAAAATCATTGAATGTGTTCTACGATTTACTCATTAGTCAGGCGTTTTGTGGTTCAATTGCTTTAAACTTTCAGGTGTAATTTATTTATTCGAAAATTGCTTTGTGCCTTGCTTAATTGCATTCAGAATATTTCCAAATTTTTTTACACCTTTGGTTCTCAATCCGAGTGTTAAAACTTGCTGCCCAACTTGTTTTTTAGACATTTGATGGGGAGCAATAATAATGAAACAAGAAAGAAACTAGAAAGAAATAGATATCTAATCGATATAAATGTGACTTGGTTTCTATGCATATCTTCCCCCTAGATTATGATCTTCTGATTTTTTGTATCCTATGTATTCCATGTTCAATGTATGGTAATTTGTTTTACAATAATATTACCCTGCATAATTGAAGTGGTTCCCATACCAAATGGCAGCGTCCCTTGCCGCACTATTAGGAGGTGACGCAGGAGCCGTGACTTTGGTGGGGATATGGTCTTTGACAGAATTAAGATCCCACACATGGACCTTGCTTGCCAACTGAACCCTGAGTCACACATACAAGAGAATTGGAGGACGTATGATACACATATAGCAAAAACTGACTCTGCATTTTTTGTTTGTGTGAGGCCACTTTGAGTGCACTTTTGCTTGGAGAAGAACATCTTCATTACAAACCTACTACAGCAAAAATTGTTTCATGAGTATGTCAAATATTCTTCTTAATGTCCAAAGTTGTGTAGATTATTGATTCTTTTCAGAGAATATTTTTCATTGAAAATTTTGAATATAAGGCAATTCTTTCTTTATAGGATGCAATATACGGCAAAAAGGAGGACTCACATACCATAATGGCGCATTAATGCTTTTATAGTCCTTATTTAGTGCCACTATATGTGTATTTACAATATTAAGAAAAAAATTATCTTTTTAACTACCAATTAATGCTATTGTATTCCATAGTTTGTGCTGTTGGACATAAGGAGAAGAAGAGAGAATTATGAAAATGAAAAGTGAGAAGAAGGCGATACATGGAAAATAAGGAGTATTTATAGGCGTTAGATTTATAAGGTTAAAAACAAAAGTTATTTTATCAATGCCGGTGCCAGAGCCACCAATTTCCCAATCATTTTTTTACGTATTTTCTCGACATCTATTTATTATCTTTTTTCGATTACACATTTCCGCAGTGGCATTGTCCTTTTCTCTGCTTTTGATAAAACATTAGTTGTTATTTGATTCTGTTTGCTGAGAAGTGAGGGCATACAAGAAATCAACAACTCCAAAATCAGGTTGTCATGCCCGTACAGAATAATGACGTTTTATCTCCTTGAGTTGTTTATCAATTTATCATGCATCCTTCTGGAAAATTGATGCTTGAGGACCAGATAGGCAAAAGAAGGCTGAGAGTAAGCTAGATATAAGATGCAAATGATGCACCGAGCCGACTGATGAGGGAGGGACTGGTGTCAGTTGATAAGAACAACAACAACAACAGCAATAATATTGATAATAACATTAGTAATAACAATCATAATCATAATCATGAAAGACAGTTTACCACTGATCCCATCTATTTATAAAGTCATTCCACATTTCTGCTGCAATTGACTCTCTCAATGAAAAAGCAACATGTTCTTGTAACGAAACAACCAATTCCATGTCAGGATTTTCATCAAGATCAGGCAATTCATCCATTGTTATCCTTTCTGCATCGGAAAACAGCCAATCCTTTTCTGACATACGCTGGATGTAATTGTGTAGAACACATGCAGCTATAACTATATCTCTTTGAATATGAACAGCATACTGAGGAGCAAGTTTGAGAATCGGAAACCTAGTCTTCAACAAAGAAAAAGACCTCTGGATGACATTGCTAAGAGATGAGTGCCTGTGATTAAATAGCTCCCTTGCATTTCTAGGTAACTGATTAGCACCTCTATATTCATGAACATGATACCTTACCCCTTGAAATGGAGCAATAAATCCTTTCATATTTGCATATCCTGTGTCAACAAGGTAATATTTCCCTGCAAGAAAATCAGTGATAAATGTAAGTTGATATTTTCCTGCAAGCTAAACTCATTGACAAACATAAGTTGTGGATGGCATTACACGTGGTGTATGTATATAAGATTAAATAATGTATGCATGCAGCATGTTTCAGATATAAAATATCTGAGGCAAACCTTCAGGAATACAAGGAAAATTCTGATGTGGATCATCAAGGACTGCCTTCAATACACGTGAACCTGCTGCTGATCCTTCCCAACCAGGATAAATGAATATAAACTGGAGGTCAAACGTGCAAGCTGCCAACACATTTTGGGAAAGAACACCTTTCTTGTTTCGAAAACGGGATTGATCTTTGGCTGGGACATGGGCTGGAATGTGCATTCCACCAATGACTCCTACACAATCCTAAAAACAGATAGTAACATTCTTGTTAAAAGATAGTAACTAAAAGTGAATGGCAAAAGAACAAATCAAATGAGAAAAGTATGACATTGAACACACACCTGGAAATATGGATAAAATCTAACATTTCCAAGGATTTTTGGAGGGGTAGAGGGGGTTGGTGTTTGTAAGAATTCACGAGAGAGTGACTTGACTGCCTTCAACACATTATTGAAATGACGGCTGATGGTTTCACCTGAATGATGAAACCGCTCTTGGATTACTCTGTTACGTTCATTATGGCCAATAATATTCAAAAAAATTCCCAGCTGCTCCTCTATCATAACACCAGCAGTATCACGTAACATGCCTCTCTGCCGAAGAATGTCACATAACTTGTGAAAAACATTTTTATCCATCCGAAACATTTCCTGGAACACATCATCATGACCATTGAGAACTTCAGTCATAAATCCACTTTCTTTACTCGGTGACAGACTACGACAAGTTTGCTTGGTAATACTGTTATAATAGTAGTAGCCAGCCGCTGCCGCAGTTAGTTCCATCTCATCCAATTCTAAGTCAAAATCATCCATGCTAGCTGTTGTATCTGTAAAATCAAATTTAAGATACCACACAAGACAACCACTTGAGTGGCGTAAATGGCCTAAAAAAACAGAAAACCCATCAAATGAAACAAAATCCACTACAAATCTTGCAGTTTCAAGCCAAAAATGATAATAGTATGCAAATTAGAATGTCATATTATTAGTTACAAATGTTAACTGTTTGGAGTGAACTCGATACAAACCAAAAAAATCTTTGGCACCTTAACTACACAACAAAAGGAAAAGGGAAACAATAAGACTGCTCATACTATTCAATTAGAGGAAGCACTAAACTTGCGCTGCAACCACGGTAACCGTTTCTCACTCTTAAGAGATATGAAAGTTTCTCTCGCATTAGGGTTCTCAAACAAATCCAATGCAGAAAAGTAGATCTGCTGATCAATGCCTGGCATATCATCCAGTACCTTTATGCATTTGCTTATGGAAAACCCTTCCTCGCTCTTCATGATTGCCGCTGCCCTCATTTTTGAAGCTGCAGCTATTTCAAGCATAGCATCCACTATAGCATCGCCGGTAGCCTTGCGACTTCTCTTCCGACGACCTGAACTTGATGGTGCCCCAGAATGATGCTTGTTTCCATCTAGCATGTTTGCATCATCTCCAGAGCCCGAAGAAGCATCCTCATCCATGAAATTCATTTGTGCACTAGGATCAATAGAGATGCTTCAACACTCAATTCATATCAACTACTGATAAGTTCTGATTCGAACTTTATTGTTTCCAAAATGACAATGAAGTCCACAATCATTCCAATTCTCCACTAATTTTTTTTCCTTGTCTAGAGATTAAAGCAGTGAAAGCAAACAGATCTGAAATACAGCCATCATAGGGAATAGAAAGGAGAAGAAAGGTCCACCCATCATCATCATTATTCTTCTTTATGACAGTATCATATATCATTTGACGAACGATAAAACTACAAATCATTGAGAGGTGAAAAAGAAAAAAACATTCCTTCAACTCCGAATGAGTAACAATCTTTAAGTTAGAACTATCGACCAGATACATCACCATTTCTGCACGATTCACCGTTTTTAGACAGCCAAATTATCAAAATGTTTATTTTTGATAACATTTTTTGAATGTTTATTTCTTATTATAATGAATAACCAGGGCATATACAATATTAAATACTTTTTATTTTTTTATTTTTCCATATTCATATCAATTTCCACTTGAGTTTTCTTGGGCCCACTTGGAAAGGAAGGATTTCAAATCTAGGGAGGTAATATTATGTAGTTAGACTTCTTTATTGAACTATCACTAACATCCAGCCAAGCATATCATACCAAAAAAATCTATACACATGTTCTTTTACTTTACCTGTTCTACAATCTTCAATAACGTATTGAGGACTCCACCAATATTCCTTCTTATATCATAACCAATTCCCTAACCATAGCTAGCTATGGAATTTAATGATATATACGAACCTGCATGCAGAAAAATAAAAAGCGAAGAAAATTCAGCTGAATAAAAGTAGCAAAGATACCCTACCCTTAAATTTATAGGTCATACATTGCATTCCCATCTTCTCAAGCAAATATAAAAATGGTAAAATAGCTTATGACCAATGCCACTCAAACTCTTGGATTTCATATAACCATTTCTCATATTCCAAACAAATAAAGTTAAATTCAGGAAATAAACACCATATTAGTGGGCAATATTTTCCATATGTTAACAAAAACAATGGGTTGGATTTGCCTAATCCCACAAAGTCCTTTCAAGTTAGGTCTACTGAATCAAAGCAAAACATGAAAGTTTTTTTTCAGGTTCATAAAGTAATTAAGATTTGCGAGGGCAATAATACAGATATGTTTTGGAAAGATTTGGTGTTCCATAAATGGTGGTTGAATATATTGAAAACACAACCCATTTTAAAATTCTATTTACATAAATTGTTGATACTCCTCTCAAGTGGTTCTTGATTTTAAGCTGATGCAAATGCAAATGCAAAGCTGACTGACTAGAGCTTTTCTATAGGCAAAAAAATAAAAACAAAAGATAAAGTGGTCCTGCACACTCAGATAATGGAAGGAACAGAGTTGGAAAGAAATACATAAAAAGCCCATGGTGTGCAGAATAAAGGTAAATAAATACTGCAGCAATTTCTGAAGCTTCAACATCAAGATATTACTTAAACTGATAACACACACCTAAACATTCTATAGTGTGAACTACAACATTTCCAAGCCCCAAAAGAACAAAAAAATTATGTATATAACAGGGTGGGTATCTTTCCCTTTGAAACTCAGCAGCAACAAACTACAATGTAAATAATATTACAAACAACAATAAAACAAATTAATAAGTGTAAATTCACCCTTATCCTCATATTACCTCCAAATTCTTTTTCTGGTGGTAAATGAATTATTAGTGAGGCTTGAAGAATAAGATAACAAATGGAAATAAAGGCAATCTAAGTGCTCCACATCCATGTGATGTGATGATATCCGATAAAATAACAAATCATATTCACAATTCACATCCATGTCATGATATTCATCTGTTAGATATAAATTGGATGTGCTATTGACATTAGATGTGCTTGCGTTTTTTTAATATTTATATTTTAAGCAGAATTTTGTATGTTTAAACTACAAAACCGATTTACCTCCTCTAGGAAAAAAATGTCAAGCCCGCAACCAAAACCTTACCCGTTAACCAAAAGCAAAACTACAAAATTGTTTCCAGATAAAATACACGAGGGGAGCAGCATATGTTTTAGATATTCTTCGTAAAGGAGTGAAGTACATCACAAACAACAAAAAAATTAACCACCATGGAAAAATTAAACATAAAACAACAAATCGTATTCACAATTCATATAATTAGAACAAAGTCTTCTTTCCAACAAAAACCCAGAAAGAATTTTACAAAACTTACCCCAATTTCTATATAAATCCAAAATATTTACAACAAAGATAATGAGGACTTACAATTCAATACCCAAATAGCGTAAAACTAAATAAATTTAGGGACATATCATTTGATTTGTTAGAAATCCTATACCATAATCCTAAGAGAAGATGAGTTGTTACCTGTCTTGAGAATGGTGGCTAATCTGCTACTGAATGGAGAAAGAGAGAGCGAGAGAGATAGGCGAACTAGCGAGAAAGAGCCACAGTGCGAGATAGCTAGAGCTAGAGCGAGAGAGAAGAGTGAGAGTGAGAGTGAAGGAGAGCCAGAGCAAGAGAGAGAGAGAGAGAGCGCCAGAGTGCGAGAGAGACGATAATTTATCAAAAATAGCCCAAATTTGACCCCAATTTCAAAAATGTCAATTTTTATAAAAAATTTCAAAAATAGCAAAAAATTCACCTAAATAGACACAATTGCCCTCAAATTTAAAATCCACATAAATCTAAAAAAGAAACCTTATTTAATAAAACTTTGGAATATTTCCTCCAAACATGCTTAGTCCAATCACCTATATTTCTTTTTTCATTTTTTTTCCCTTCTTCTTCAGTTTGTCTCCGGCATCACTCCCTCTCTTTTCCATATCTTTTTTTCTTTCTTCTTCTCCCGTCTGCTCTCTTTTCTTCTTCTCCTCATCTTCTTCTCTCTCATTTGTCTCCAAATAAAATGTATGTATTTCTTTGGGAAAAAAAAAAATTATGTAGAACCAAAAATTCAGAAAATTATTGAATCTATGCCCAAGTATAATTTCCTCTTCTCACCAAAAAAAAAAAAAATTTCACATAACTTTAATTCTTCAAAAATTGTCAGAAATTTAGAGGTAGTCTGTAGAATAAAAAATTCAATAAAACGATCTACATTAAAATATATAATTAAATATTCATTCATTACAATTCATAAAGTTAAAGAGAAAAATATTACACCACTCAGTCTATGAGGTAGGATGAAGTGCAATCGGATTCTTGCAAGTTTGTCAATAATGGCCAATTGAACCACATCTTGAACACTTACGAGTTGATGGTTCTTCTGCTCGTGAAGGGATTCTCTTTTCCTTACGCCTACCGTGCCTTCTTCGTGTAATTGGTGGTAGCACAATTCTATCTCGTACATCATCAGGCACCACCCAATCTGTTTGATCCCCAACTGGCCATATAGGTTCTGCATACGCAATTATCAATGAGTTTGTAGTATAATATTTTGAACACATTGGGTAGCATGAAATTTGTCGATGCCTACATGCTGCACAAGCATGTGCACATGGTAGTTGGTCAAGATCAAATTCTCGGCATGTGCAACACTTCCCCTCTAAATTTACAACTTCAACACAACTTCCATCGTATACATGAAATGAGTATGCCTCAAAAGGAGAAACCTACAAATTCAAGAAAAGTGAAATGCATTATAAATACTCCCCAACCATTTTATTGGAAATCTTTTCAACAAATCTGTTCCTTAAACAAAAGAACAAATGAATT
>NW_018922677.1:196245-222134 GCF_002207925.1 Prunus avium
GCAAAATTCAAAAATCCTTCCACCCCTAACTCATATGCCTTCGATCTTCTATCCGCATGCATCCATGACTTATCCATCTCACACTCTATAAAATCATATATATATATATATATATATATTAAAGTGGAAAGACAAGCAATGAAACACTACCTCATTCAAATAGCAGAGAACAAATTGAAAATAAAATATAAAACATGAACAAGACGACGGTTTTTTCAACATAATCGTCGTTTCATATAACATCAGACGACGGCATCTATATTTATCGTCGTCATTAAGTACCCAAACCCAGAAATTTGTACAGCATTCTGGTAGACTAAAGACGGCGTTTAATAGAGAAACAGTCGTCTTTAGGCTACCAGTTGCGGCTTAAAACTCAAACGACGGGAGTAAATGAACAACCGACGTATAATAAACATTTAGACGACGGTTTGATTCATCAACCGTCGTCGTAGTATAAAAAAAAATAGCTTAAATATCCCATCCCCATTCCTTTTCCAAGAATTCATGGCCAAACAAACATAAAAGAACCCAAACAGAGAGTAATTATTACAAGAATGCAAACACCAAAACATAAAAGAACCCTAATATAGCTACTAATTAAGAACCCATAGCTACCAACGAAAACATTTATGGATTTAAGAAGAGATTAGGGTTAAAGGGACTAGGGTTGTACTTACATGGATATTGAGAGAGAGCTACGAAAATATAACAACCGCTTGAGAGAGAGCTTGGAGAATCTACGTACCCAATGCTTTGAGAGAGAGCTGAGAGAATATAACAAAAGCTTGAGAGAGAGCTGAGAGAATATAACAAAAGCTTGAGAGAGAGCTGAGAGAATTAGGGTTAAAGGGATTAGGGTTGTACTTACATGGATATTGAGAGAGAGTTGAGAGAATATAACAACTGCTTGAGAGAGAGCTTGGAGAATCTACCCAACGATTTGAGAGAGAGCGAAAACTTTCAAACAAATTTATGTTGAAGAGAGAGAATGAACTATTTGAGGGTTAAAGGGAAATTCTGGAAATTTTACGTCGCGGTCAAAAATTTTAAAGTACCGCGTTTTTCAACGACGACGGTAAATCTTATATACCAACGTCTAATATGTACTTACGACGGCAGTTTTTACACAAGACTGACGTTGTAAACATAACATACGTCGCCACTTAATAACTGACGTCGTAAACCCGATTCCATTAGTCCGGGTTTACGTAGTTGACCAAAAACAATGGGAGAAAACCGGCATCGTTTCAATCCTAAACTATGGATTTTATCATTTTGAATTTATGGGCACCAATGGATCACATAAACTTTAGGGTTATGTTATGTAAAGTATAAGGAGTATCGTGCTTTGTCTCTAACTTTGTTTGAATTTTGTTATCATTTGAACTTTGCAAACTAAAATTAAATTTTTCAGGCCTTAACGGGCAAGATATTGTCTCAATGAGTGCATAGAATTTGTCGGTATATTTTTCGGTTTTCGAATTTTGTTTTGAATATATTATTAATATTAGTAATTAAATACAATAAAAAAATATTTGTAAAATTATATTTTTTAAAGCTTTAGGGGAGAGACAATATTTCAATGAGTGCTTGGTAGTTGTCAGTTTAATTTTTGGAATTAGTTTTGAATTTAATATGAATTTAAATAAAATATAAAAGTCATTTAAAATTAAATGCCAAATGACCTAGCCGACGTTGTATCCTTTTACAACGACGTTAAACATCACAAACTGACGTCATATACTTTTTAGACGTCGAAGCGAATAGAAAACGACGTCAATTGTTTGGATAACCGAAGTGGGTTATTGTATTACCACGTCATTTTATTTTCGATAACCGACGTTGTTTATATATACGACGTCAAATTTTTAATAATAACCGCCTTTGTATATTATTAAGATGTCAATATGGTTGTACTAACAGACGTAGTATATCGGTACAAAATTCATCTGTACAAGATGAATTAATTATAAACCGTCGTGTTTATGACTGTTACATGTCTTTCTTAAGAATTGCAGTCGATGTTATATTTCCAGTTACAGCAAGACGACCATTGTGTTCACATATGAGACGTGTAAATTAGAATAAGGCGTTGGTTTTTGGGAACTGAACAAATTTTAACAAAAATTTTAATTTTTTTGATGGTTGTTCGATTGATTACAACAAAAATATTTATGTACATTTTAAATAAACTAAAATAAGCCTAAACATTGTTCATAAATATTTATGTACATCAATTATCTTGCGGTAATAACTTGTTCACGAATTTTGCCCATTCATGCCTAACTTCGTCAATATGTTCTTGGGTATACTGAACTCGATCTTTTTTCTTTTCAAACTGCAAAATAAACCAAAAAACTGACGTGTTATAAAGATACAAACGACGGTTTTAAAGAAAAATTTGATGTAGTAAAATAAAGAAAGAATGCCTCGTAAAATTTTGCCTTTTACCTTCTTCTTGAAATCTAGGTCTGGATCATGAATTATATCTCTCATGAATCGCATCACGTAATAGCCACACTCTACACTTGTTGGTTGTTCAGGAGTGCCGTGTAGATTTTTCCAAATGGGCTATTTACGTGCTGAATTTTTGTTTATATGAATGTTAAACATTCTAATTGCCCGGTTACAAGAAAACAAAGGGTGTTAATGACAAAACGAAAAATTTAAATACAAATAGTAACCGTCATGGTAAATCAGTCAAAACGACGGAGTTTTAAAACAAATGACGTGGTATTTTGTTTCAAATGGCGGTAAAAAAATTACTGTCGTTGTGTAACATTATAACGTCGGTTAGAGGAAAACGTCGTATAACAAAAAATTGAACAGAAAAAATTAAAACATTCTTAAATAAAACCCAAACGACATGGTAGTTAAATTAACATGACGTTTTAAGACAATACTGACGTAATAAATTATTTAAAACGTCGGTAATAACTTACTGTCGTTGTATTGTCATTATAACGTCGGCATTATTAAAAACCGTTGTATATTCAAATGCTTTAAAGGAAAAAAAAATCTTAGATCAGAAGAAATCAACTTACGTATTCACTATATTTTTCATGTCGTCGTCAACGGAGCGTTTTTACAGTGAATTCATGTAATAGGCAGTCTCCATTGCTGGTCTCACAATTACCATCACCCAATGACCCCTACACATAATGATCCATATAGGTTAAATAGTACTACAAAGAAAAATATTACAAGCTTAGGAAAATACTTTAAATGGTACTAACCCTGGATTATAAGGGACCAAGAAAAATTGATTCCCACTGCTGTTTTCAGGCGGCTTGACAAGTTTTTTATTCGGTCTGATATAGTTCCAGATTGAGAGCTGACTAGCCCAGGGTCCACGAAGCCAATAAGGTTTACCATATTTGTCATTTTTAAATAGTCAAATAGGTACCTAAATATAAGAAAGTCAATTAAATGAGATTTTAATTTAAAAGAAAGGGAAATGTAAAACAAAATGGGATTTCTAGAATTACCTCATGTATACTGATATCACTGTGGTTCCAATCTCAACCATGGAACCAAACTGCAAAATATCTTCAGTGAAGAGGAAGGTATCATGCTCAAAACCAAACACTTCCACGGGCATGTGAACTGTCAGCGTCTCGTTACCAGGCAACAACTTGGTCTGGAAATGTTGGCATAAGGCTAACAGAGGAGGTGGCATGTTTAGCTTTGAGAGATCCTGTTAAAAGAAATAAATAAAGAAATATAAGTTAGTTTGTGTGTGAACTAAAATAAAAGACTCTAACTAAACCCAAAAAATAGAAGTGGTATATAATATAAACGACGGTTTCTAGTAAATACTGACGGAGGAAAGGTTATAGACGTCGGTAAATACATAACCGTCGTTGTGTTAAACTATATAATGTCGCTACACTAAAGAAAGGTCGTCTAATTAAAATGCAGTTAATGCTATCTTGAAATAGACGACGGTTTATAATAGAATTAGACGACGGCAAAAAATACAGTCGTTATTTTTAATGTCCAATAATTTGCAAAACAAGTAAAAGCGTCGTGGTATTTAACTCAAGACGACGATTCTTGGAATAAACAGACGTATTATTGTTTTTCAACGTCGGTAAATATATGCCGTCGTTGTTCAAAAATGTTAACATCGAATATTTAAAAGAGCGACGTCTATTCTAAATTTAAAAGGCAGAAAACGAAAATATCAGAGATTTTACCATGTCCTCTTGCTGTTTTCCAGCAGTATCAGCTTCAGGCTTTGGATATTCTTCTAATCCCAAAGCTAGGGGTCTGATACCAGTGGCCCCAGAGCAGCTTGCCTTATCAGACATTGGATTTTTTGGACTTTGATCTTGAGGGGGTAAAGTAATTGGAGTAATTGGGGTTTTGAGCATCAGGCTGGGATCAAAATTAGGAACTAGTTGACGGAAATGTGCCAACATAGCCTCCCTCTCTGCTCTAACTGCTTCCATTATAGTTTCCCTTGACCTCGCCTCAATCCTCAAGGTCTCTTCTCTGATTGCCTCCCTCACACTTTCCTTCAATTTGTCACCAAATTTCACTCTCTGCTGTTTCGGCAAATTGAAGAACTGAGTTGGGGAAACGCCAGCACCAACTCCTATGACTCTCCCACCATACTCGGGGGTTCCCAAAGCAAGAGTCAGGACATCATTGCTCCCGGAGACAGTCAGAGTGCCTTCGGAGAGTTACTTTTGCAAATCATCCTAAAAGAGAGAAAGAGAAATTGTTAGAAACTGAGCGGAGTGTTAAACAGATAACCAAACCGGCGTAATATATAATTTACAACGATGGTTTTATTAAATAACTGACATAGTATTAATTTAACACGTCGGTATTTAAATACCGTCGTTGTTTACACTTTACAACGTCGGGAGAAAAAAAACCCGTCGTATATTCAAAATCAAACAGATTAAAACATAAATCAAAGACCGTCGTAGTATTTAAAGTAAGATGATGGACTATTGAACAAACAGATGTTGGACTTAATTTCATACGGCTGTACAAAAGTACTGTCGTTGTATAAATATTCTAACGTCTAGATGAGATAAAACCGTTGTAAATTTTAATGAAGAAGTGAAAAAACTCTATTGAAATATGCATTCTTTTCCAGAAATTGTGCACCACAAATTTCAGTGAAATAGACAGAGAGGGAGAGTGTGTGCGTGAGTAAACTTAAAATAAAACGGTTGTCTCCGGCATTTAAGCCGTCGCATTAATTCTATATAGACGTCTGATTTATTCAAAAACTGACGTTCTATTCATTTTACAACGGCGGTAAATAAAAACCGTTGTGGTGTTTATTTTATAACGTCGGTTATTTAAACGTGCGATGTCTATACGAAAATAAAACACTCTGTTTTTCAAATTTAGAACAGAGTTAGTGAGACTTACGATTATTTTTGCCTTCTCTGCAACCTTTGGATCAGGGATGTTCCCTGTTTTATCTTCTCTTGCCTTCTTCCATAGAAGAGCTTGATCAATTTCTTCACCGGGCATGATTTCTATCAATTGGTCCTCCAAACCAACATACCCTTTTCTAGACAACCTGTGGTTGTACTCCAATTTCTCCCTCCTCTGTTTCTGCTCAATATGCACAGCCTCAAAATCTGGGGATAACCTTGAAGCTACAAAGGCATCCCATTGCGATTTCTCTATGAACTTATAAAGCTCAGGGGGTTCTTTTAACTTCTCCTTGTCATGTGCGAATGAAAGGATATACTGCCTAGTTACGTTATACTTGAAATCCTTCCATTTTTTGGCGGCAGACGACAAGACCATATTCTTGCACCCATCCCCAATAACATAGGCCATTTGAACAGCTTCCCAAATCTGCTCCTTCACGTCCTTGGGCAATTGAGTCCATTTCTTGTCCACAAGAGGGACTCTGGTGCGTAACAAAACACCAATATAAGACTACATCTCAATAGCAGCCTTGCCATGTGGTCTGCCACTTTTATTGAACTCAACCACAGGCTTAATCTTCTGAATTTTCCTCTTCACAACACGGCTCATTGTGTTGATACCACAGGTGGATTTTGGCTCCTCAAGAAATGTGGCTGTACTCGAGTCTTTCTCGGAGGTTGAGGAAAATCTCATCCTCTTCGAGGATTTGCTTTGAACTGATTTTCCTTCTTCCACTTGAGCCTTTGAAACTGATTTGGCTTCATCCCTTTGAGCCTTTGAAACTAATTTGGCTTCAATTAGTTGAGCCTTTGAAACTGATTTGGCCTCTGACACTTGGAGCTTCCTTGTTTTTAGATTTCGAAACCATTTTTAATTAATCTGCAAGGAAAACAACGTCGGTTATTAAAAAAGAATGACGTAATAATAAAGAAACCACGTCCTAAAAATACAGCCGTGATATTCAATTTAGGACGACGGTTGTAAACCAACACCGTCGTCGTAAATAAAACACCACGACGGTAACAAGAAAACAGCGACGTCCTATTAAATAGTCTCTCAAACCATGTATGGAAATAAGACGGCGATTTTATCTCTTTCATGACATAAATGTTTATACTCCACGTCAGTTATTCAGACTAAGAACCGACGTGGTTTAAAATTTACAACGTCAAAAAACAAAATACAATCGTCGTCTTACTGAGATGGGCTACAAGAAAAACGACAGTTTTTCTCCCACCAGACGACGGTTTTATCTTGTTTCCGACGTATTAATTGTCACACCATGACGGTTATTAACCACCGTCGTGCAGTTTGCATTAGGTCGATTTAACGACCGTCGTGGTGTGTCGATTCTATCGTCGCAAACAAGATAAAACAGTCATCTTTTGACGTAGTGAGACTGATGGACTAATGAATTTATTCAAAACCAGTGAAAGATTTCCTCAATTTGACAGAATCTTGTTTCTAGACAACGACGGCTGTCAAATGAAATGTAAAAAAAGTGAAGAGATTGAGAAAAAAAACCTTTGGCGTGCAAAGAAAGTTTCCTTCTGACATAAGAAAATGGTGATTTGGAGACAAAGACGAAGAAGATGACGAGATTCAGACGATGATGCTGCTTTTGGGAAATGAGAGGGAAATTGAGATATTTTATCGGTGAGAGAAAACCGTAAAACATTAGGTCAGGTGATGAAAAGTTTATATATTTTCCCAGAGTTCAATACTACTACGTTTTTATTAAAAACCGCCCTAGTATTTAGTTATAACGACGGTAAATAAGCCTGAACCGACGTGGTTATCACTACAGCCAAACGACTTTTGGAATTCTGATGTGGTTATGACGGCGCTTGTTTATCTAAACTGACGTTGTCCTTCTAAATTCAACGACTGTTTATTTTAAGAAACCGACGTGGTTACTTTGGGGTTCTGAAAACGACGTCGTTCTCTTTTTAATACACGCCAAACGACTTTTGGAATTCCGATGTGGTTATGACGGTGCTTGTTTATCTAAACTGACGTTGTCCTTCTAAATTTAACGACTGTTTATTTTAAGAAACCGACGTGGTTACTTTGGGGTTCTGAAAACGACGTCGTTCTCTTTTTAATACACGCCAAACGACTTTTGGAATTCCGATGTGGTTATGACGGCGCTTATTTATCTAAACTAACGTTGATTATTTAAATATGACGTCGCTATGTATAATAGAACCGACGTGGATATTTACGATAATTTGTTTAAATATGATTTTTTCACGCGTTTTTTAACTCTCAGTTTTCAATTAGGGTTCCAACTTCTTCTTGCCCTTGGCTCTGTCTCATCAAATTCTAAAAATTGTCTTTCTAAAAGTAAATGTTTTTAGTTGCGTTTTCTGCTTTATTTCACTCACAAGACCAAGCATGGGTTTGCAGAATGATTCCTCACAAGACCAAGCATGGGTTTGCAGCCGCACTTGCCCGTTTGAAGGCATACGAGGGTGTTCCTGATGCTCCTTATGATAAGATAAAGAGGATGATCATTCCTGATGCTCTGAAGTGAGCTTTTCACACTTTGTTGATTTTTATTTTATGAAATTATTAGTTTTCGTGAACTGAAATTATTGTTTTATGAAATTATTTGCCTTTTAAATATTGCTCCTATTAAATATTGATATGTGGCTATGCAGGAGCTTGAGAACAAGAGGAAGGAGAGGGCCCAGCTTGCATATGAGAGGAAGAAACAGTTGAACAAGCTGAGGGTGAAGGCAGAAAAGAAACCACGATAAATACGACAATAGTGTTGTAGGTACCGTTGTAGTACAATCCAAAATAATAAGTCGATAAATTAATCTCTCGCGTCATGGTATATTGTTTAACACGTCATTTTTTTGTAATATACCGACGTGGATTTCATAAAATTATACGACGTGGATTCCATTACAGAATAACAGACGTGGTTTTTTACAATTAGACGGCGGTATGTGTATAAGGACCGCCGTGAGTTTTAAAGATTTATTGTATAAATTTGACTCTTTCTTTCAGTTTCAATTTTCATTTAGGGTTCCAAATTCTTCTAATCTCTCTGGAGGCTCGTCTTCCTCTCTCACATACACACATACATCATCACTCTCTCTCACATCTCAAAGACAATAATTTGGATGTTAATGATGCATGGGTTTTGGTGTATCTCAAAGACACCAAAACACACACATCATTAACTTTCAAAACATTGTCTTTCTCAAAGTTTGCAGTGGTCAGTTCAGTTCTGGTTTCTTTTTGGATTTTGTGTATTTAAAATATTGTCTTTCTCACTTTGGTGGTTCGATTATGACCAGGTTCCAAAGATCTCAATGGTAAGATATCATACCTCTTGGGATCTCATTTTAATTTTCGTAGGCTACCAAAATTAAAAAATAATTAAATCTTAAAAATAAATAAAAATTAAGACGGCGGTTTACAGAGAAGGCACCGTCGTAGTATATCGACGTGGATTCCATTATATTATACGACGCGGACAAAGCACAGTTGGTCGTGTTTAGTTAGGAGTTAACACGGCAAGTTTTTTGGTGAACTGTCGTCTTTATTTTCTACGTCGGTGGATTCGTACCTGCTGTCGTTGTTTTTTGGTCAGATTTTAACTATGAAGAAAACATTTTTAAAAAGATGATGCTTTTTTATTTGTGTGCGTCGTTTAAAAAAAATATTCAACAGTACCTCCATTTTTTGGTTGTTTAAGGCACTTATCCACGACGGTTTTTTTGTTACCATCGTCTTTTTAAACACAATGACGGTTTTATGTTCTGCCGTCGTCTTTTTCACTTTTTGTAGTAGTGATTGTGCCCATATTTAAATTTGATTGTCTAAGATGGATTAAGGATTTTATCTCCCTCTATTGAAAAAAATAATTGATATTATAAGTAGCATGAATTCATCAAATAAAAGGAATGAATTATGAGTAAAATGTTGCAATGAGTTAAATATAAAAAAGAAAAATGTAGATAATGATGTTCCACATAGGTGGAATTCCACCTACCAACTATTAAAAGTAGCAATTGAATATAAATTAGTTTTAAATAGATGTGTTCATAAATTAAAGGAATAATCTAGATATTCTAACTTAGCACTTCCAACGGAGGAATATTGATTGATAGCTCAAATAGTTTGTTCTTTTTTAAAGATTTTTTATAATTCAACAAAGATTTGTTGAGGTGTGTATTATCCAACATCTAGTCGTATTATTCCATGCTTAATTAATAATCATGAAGCAGTTAAGTTATACTCTAATTATCCAACTATTGAAAATACTTTAGTTGCAATGAAGACAAAGTTTAATAAATATTGGGAAACTTTTCCCCCTATGTTTTGTTTTGCTTCTATCATGGATCCTAAATATAAATTACTTGCAATTAGATCATGGTTGTGAGCTAGAGGTAATGATGATCTCATCAATTAATTTGGCAATAAAAAATTTAAATGATTTAGTGTTGGAATTATATAATCACTATAAGAGCAATGTAGCAGTTACACCAATTGTAAGTTTAAGCTCTACTCAATAAGCCCAAGTATTGATTCTATAGATATTTTTATTCTCGATTAAGATGATTTTGTGGAAAGGTGTGTTAAAAAGGCTAAGGGTATCTACTTCTTCTTCCACTCGTACTTCCAATTTGCAATACCATTTACATTTACCAACAATAGAAGTTGATAATCCTAGTACTTTTAATGTTTTGTTATAGTGGAAAGCACATGAACAAATATATCCTGCACTTTCCATTATGGCTTGTGCTTTACTCACAATTCCAACTTCTACAATAGCATTCGAATATGCTTTTAGTTCAGTGGTCGAGTTGTATATGAAAAAGAGCTAATTTGAGTCCAAATACTATAGAAGCATTAATTTGCTTGAAAGATTGGAAATTAGCGGAATCAAGAATGCTAGATAAAGCAACTTTAAGAAGATCGGATTTTATGGTTGATAGTGAAATTGAAAAGGAGTCATTGATAATTGGAGATTGAAGATCACTTGTAATAACATTTTTTTTTGTACCTCAAGGTTGTAATGTACGTAGGTGTCAACCTAGTTGGGATGTACATATTTTATAGTGATGCACTCAATAATCGTACACTACTACAAAAATCGAAATAGATGACGGGAATCCACCATTGGCTAGACAGTTTTTAAATCGTCGTTAAATCGACCGCCATATTTTGATACATAAAACAACAACGGTAAATAACTGACGTCGATAAGACATACAACGTCATCTCTAAAAACAAACCGAGTTCTAATTACTATAAAAACAGCAAGAAAGGAAAACTTTGACAACCTTAGACGACGCTTTTAGAAACATAGAGACGTCTAAAGAAGATTACACATGTCAAGAACTCCATAAGTACCGACGTAACAAAGATTAACCACGATCCAAAGTGAAAACATATAGTCATTTATAACGCCAACATCAACATTGTTAAGACATACTACATCAACTAAAAACAAAAACAGACGTCTAATTGCTAAAAAAATGCAAAGAAGGAAAACTTCGACAACCTTAGACGACGCTACCAAAAAAGAAGAGACGTCTAAAGTTGATTACATGTCAAGAATTACAAAGTAACATACTTTAACCATGACACAAAGTGTTAATTGATCGTCGCTTATAATATCTTCCACGTCGGTCTCCAGGAATAGATTGCCTTGTTAACAATAGTCCACGACGCATATTTCACAACCGACTTTCAAAAGCTATATTAACGTCCTTATATGTTAAAAGAACGTCGTGATTACCAATATACGACAACGATGTTGTGTTAGAACCAACGTCTAATTAATATAAAAAACATAAAAAATGACGACTTGGATAAGCTTAGACGACGCTTTTTCGAAATCTGTGACGTTTGAAGTTGTTAACATGTCACAATTTTTTCATTCACCATTGTAACATTTAATAACCACAACCCAAACATAATGACACGGTCGTTCAAAAACGTTGTCATGGCAACTAGTGGAAGTAAATGCCATGGATAAAAGTTTGAACGACAGTTATTGTAACCGCCGTGGTTAATCTATCCACTATGGCCGTAGTGTTCAACAACCCGTCGTTGTGATTGAACTTTCCACGTCAGAAGTATATAAATATGGACGTGGTTGCTCTTGTACACGGTGCTTTTAACACCTGACGTGTGTATTCTCTGAGACATCAGTAGTTGTCATTTACGACAAATAATATAACTTAGTGGCCTTTTGTTAATCCTTTAGATGACGGTATGTATTTATGGGAAGTCGTAGCGTTCTCTTAAAATTCGTCGGTTGGAACACTTTACCGTAGTGTTATTGCATTTGAAATGTTGCTTCTTTGAACATCTCCGACGTGAATTTATAAAAGTAACGGCTTAACATGACTGTCGTTGTTGGTAATATCAATTAGCCGACATGTAATATCAATTTTAATTAACTGACATGTTTTCTATTTCAAATGGCGGTTTTTATTTATGTATGGTCTTTTGCATTGTTCATTCCACATCGTTTGTTAAAATACGATGTTGGGTATGATTTAGACGTCTGTTTTTGCAATTTGTTAACTAGACTGTCGTATTTTACATCTTGAACCCAGTATTTTTAATATTGGATTTGTCGCGTCCAAAGCCTGCATAATGAAAAAGTGATAAAAATAATGTCAAACATTGCAATTTAAAATTAATGTCATACAATTAACTGCATAACTAATGTCATAAATTACAACAATCAATCAATCCATATATCTTCACACCCATCTCTAATATTTTCACTCCCAAACTCACCCACTAGGTCATCAAATGTGTCAACATTGCGTATCCCTCTAGTAAATGGCTCACACTCAATTCTAATATCACCTAGCACATCATCACAATAACATCATTATATTCTCTATTAGGCATTGATAACACTACCGACCACCCATGATGCATTGGGTTGTCAACAAAAAATACTTGTTTGACTTGAGAAGCCATAACAAATTGGTCATTCTTAGGTCCAATTTTTATACATCTACAAGGGTAAATCCAGGTTCCTCGACTACAAGGCTCAAAGTGTTATCTATCCAATCACACCTCAAGACTAGGATTCTAAACGTTTGGCAGTCAAGGCCCCAAATTTCTTGAATGACACCATAAAAACCCATATTGGAGACAACAATGTTTTTATCCTTGGCACTAGCAACTTGCGTAGTATGTGCAAGTAAATAATCTCAACTATTTTAGACAGTTCGCACATTATCTTGTGCCTTTGTCTTAAATATAACACCATTAATAAGATAGCTCTTATATAATGGCACTGCCATGCTTGGACCAGCTACTAGCCACCTCAAATTTTCTGATATGCCATGATTGTCTTCCCCATTAAGTTCACTTTGAACCTGCAAATTAATCATATATCTTAATTCAATATAACATAGAAAGAAGAAAATTAAAAGTCCGATATGTTATTCAATAACATATACCTTAAAGCGTAGCCATTGAATGAAAGTGCTATTGTGCTTATCTTGCAGCCACTTTGTTCTCTTTCTAAATTTTGGATAAGTGGTCTTGATGTGGATCATATGTTCCCTACATGACATGAAAAAATCAAGCATTACGATCCCATGTATATAAGATAAACATAAGGAATAATTTAAAATGGCTACTTAAATAATAAAACTCACACTCAATATAAGGTAGGACTTCCTCCGTACTCTCCAAGACATACAAATGTGCCTTGTTCAACAGGTCCCGACCAACTACGCTCATCGTGCAACTTGATAATGGCTTTCAAAGTCTTGTCTTCTAGCTTGATGGCACTCCAACTATACTAACATCAGATAAATGCTCGATGCAAAACTCTACAACTTCTTCAGCTATATACCACTCAACAATGCAACCTTCGGGGATGAGTACGGTTTTGAACATACCCCTTTAGCACTTTCATATATCTTTCGAACGGATACATCCATCTAAAGTAAACTGGCCCACATAGATGAACTTCTCTGACAAGATGTACTACTAGATGAACCATGATATAAAAGAATGAAGGGGGAAAGTATTTATCAAGCAAACACAAAAGTAACTACTACATCTTCTTCCAACTTATCTAGCTTGGAAACATCTAATAGCATTGAAGAAGAAGCACAATTGAGTTATTCCATACCTTGCAGGTGTAACATCCCGATCCAAATGAATTATTATTTAATTGATTTGTGAAATCTCAATTTTTTCCCTTAGGAGTAGGGTCACGTTAGTCACTCTTAATCCAAAGGGATTTTGGAGAATTGAGTTGCACCATTGCATTGGGCTCGTCGAAACGAGTCCGTAGACTGGCGTCATGCTCAATTCCGAGGTCTAGAAACGAAAAAGGGCATTTTGGTCATTTGAAAAATTATTTTAAAATAGTAAAACCCATGCCGACACGCACGCAAAGTCATTTTCCCTCTCTCTCTCTCTCTCTCTCTCTCCTCTCCCGAACTCTCTCTCTCCTCCCGATGGCGTCATAACTTCTCGCCGTCTAGCCACCTCATGCCACGGCACTGGTCCCATTAGAACGATGTCAAGCTCCTCTACCCAGCCCACCCAATTTCCAGCCCGGAAAACACAAGGACTAGTGACTGTGTCGACTGGCAGTTTCGCCAGTCTTCTGGCGACGATTTTCTTCTAACCAAGAATGAAATTGCATCCTCTCCTCGTGCTCTTACTGTTGCTGTAGGTTATTATAATCGATTTTTAAGTTTTGAAACTCAATCCAAAACCCAGAAATTTGCCCATTTGGAATGATTTTCCGGCCACTTCCCGGCCAAATTGGGGGTTGGCTCAGTTGTAAAAGTTGATCCCCTAGGTGTATTGAACGTTTTGGACTAGATATTGTTCGGTGTTTCGAGAAATTTCCGTCGCCAAAAATTTCTCAAGACACCCACTTCCTGCCAATGCGTGTGGCCATGCGTGGGCCAATGTGTGGTAGCCTATTGTGTTATAAAACACTCCCTTTTTTGTTCTAAGCATGACAGTGTGCTTGGATTTGAAATTGGTCGTCGTTTGACTATTGAATGGATATTTCGCCTATTATGTGATATCCGAGTTCGATAGGTTCGGACCTTTCAATTGGTCCTAATTTCAATTATGTTGTTCTTTGTTCCTCTAGGATTGTGTAGGAATTTGCGGATCGAGAATCAAAGTTCTGAATATTTCGAATCATTGAGTTTAGGGTTAAGTAAACTGGTTACCGTCCGATCGTGCGATAGAGAGCGATCCAACCGCTCGATCAAGACTAAACTCACGGAACATGTTTAGGAAACTTTGGAGGTCGTGGGCCCCGCGGGCCCGGTTGACCAATATGGGAGGTTTGACTGTACAGTTGATCCGGGGTCTTTCGAGACCATCTTATCCTTTGGAAAACACTAAAATGGCCCTAATACTTTTCTTAAAAGATGTGCTTACACTTTTGAGTCCCGGGAACTAGAGTTTGATTTTTAAAATTCGGAGTTGGGTTCGATTACCAAGTTAATCTTAGTATTCTCTCAATATGTTTTTTGGCGCAAAGAATCGCTCTAGACAAAACCGCGGAGAGTTAATCGTGCTTTGGACCATGAGTGAGTGAACATTTGTTTTATAAATGATTTTTCCTCCTATGATGGTGTTATGAAATGTTTTATGAATGAATTATTTATGGCATTTACTTTCTGAGCATTCAGTTTTGGTTGAAAATGATTTATATATGGTTTAATTGTGGTTTAGTATTTGAGGTTGATATTAAATGTTAGAAATGATTTAATTGTGGTTTAATGTTTCGAATTTAGTTTAAGAACGATTTGGAAAGAATTATAAATGGTATGAATCAAGATAGTGAAATTTGGAATTTATTAACGGTTTAAAAAGGGGATTTTGTTTATTTAATTAAGTGTGATGCATACTTGGGAATTAGTTTGGTTTTGAAATATTGGTGTATTGTTTGAGAAAACCGAGAAAGGATTTGGGAAAACAAGATTTGTGAAAAAGGGAGTTTTTTATGTTTAAGTGTCTAGAAGTGGATTTCAAACCCACCCTAGGTACTCATCCCCAGTTGCCTTCGGAATATATCGGTTGTCTTCGGTAAAGTCTGTGCACATGACTAGGATTGCCTATACCTACATAGAGACTACTTTGTAGGTGTCCGGCCAGAGTATGTCGCATGTACTTGTGTTGACTACGCAGGTGTCCAGCCAGTGATTTGCCTATACCTGTAGTAAAATTATTCTGTAGGTGTCCAACCAGTGAATTGCCTGTACCTGTTTATGTGGGTGTCTGGCCAGGATTTTCCCCTGCCACCCTGCCGATGTACTACACAGGGTTAGCCAGTTTTCCCCATAAGTATACTTTGGTGGAGAGTTTTTGTATGAATTGGATTGAATTCAAAGAATGGTTCGAAACTTGATTTTTTTTGAATTACTCGATATTTTGGATTTAAATGTTGTTTGAAATACCAGATTGTAATTGAAACTTTACTTTCCAGTTATTTCCGAGATTGTTTTACCTACATGTGTATTTGTTGTATTTTGTTCCTGTACGTAAATTTATGGTGTTTTAGTAAGTTTTCAAAGGTTTGTGAAAACAGAGGGGTTAATATGTTTTGTATAATTACTTTCAAGAAAAACTTTCTTTTTGTCCACTCACACTTTTACTGTTTTGCGCTGCCAGGAAGTAGATAGCTCAGAGTTTGGACGACCACGTAAGCTACTCCAGCGTCGGTGAAATCCTTGTAGTTCTACCTAGTAGGAAACTTCATTTCCAATTTTCGTTGTTGATTTGGAAACTAATTTTGTAAATTTAATTCCAGTAGTTTCTATGATATTTCCCACTTAGGACTGAATTTGAGGTCGGAGGCCATGTGAAATTTGTGTGTGCCTTATCTCGTGTGTGCTGCTAGTTGGGATTATTAGATTGTCGTTTTTTGTAGGTGTTAATTTGGGAAAAGTTCATTTTACAGGGGAGACTCTGCCAAAATTTCGATAAAAGTCTCGACCCATTTTTCTTAAAGTACAGGTGAGAGGTGCAAAGATAGTAGTGGGTCCGGCATTGTTAGGGTGTAGGAATATGTAACAAGATTTGACATGAGTTTCGAGGGAGAATTCGGGTTGAGTTCTGTCAGCAGGCTTCTCCAAAACAGAATGAATTATCACAATGAGCAATTGTTGCATCAATGTATGACAATCATGAGATTTAAGGCCAAGAAGTCTCGAATCTTGTAAAGATACAAGATTTTTTATATTTGAAGAATAAACTTCAAGGACCTTCATACCATAGAAAGAATTGCAAACTGCTCTCTTCTCTGCTCTTGACAAATTTCAAGGCCCTGGAGGCAATCGATTACGTATTTCTCTATACTCAGGTTGCAAATCAGTTTTGACCCCCATGTTCAATAAATCTAACCAAGCAGCAATCCCATCTTTATTTTTTCTAGGGATCTCCAATAGTGTACCAATGATACTATCGCAAACATTCTCCTCAATGTGCATAACATCTAGGACATGCCTCACAGGAAAGTATTTCCAATACTCAAGATCAAAGAATTTTGACTTTTTCTTCCAACAAACTTTGTCATCATCATTTTCACCAACACTTCCCCCTTTTTTCAAGCCCCATTTGTAATTAATACCTTCAACCATTTGCAGCACTTCTTCTCCGGTTTCCCATAGGCAAGAAAATCATTAATTGTCCACAGTAATACACCTCTGAGTGTAAAGTATTCTCCTATGTATGCGTCATACACTCCTCTAATCCCATCCCACAAAGATTTTAAATCATCAATCAAAGGCTCTAAGTAGACGTCTATATCATTTCCGAGTTGTTTAGGACCAGAAATCAATAAGGTCAACATCATGAACTTTCGTTTCATGCACAGCCATGGTAGGAGATTATATGTAACTAAGATAACTGGCCAACAACTGTATCTGCTACTTAAAGAACTGTGGGGATTGAATCCATCAGATGAGAGAGTCAATCTCAAGTTTTTGGGCTCTTTACCAAACTCGAGCCATTTATCATCAACAAATTTCCAAGACGGGGAATCCGCTGGATGAGACATATGACTGTCAATTTATTTTCTAACAATCACGTAAGGAAACTCTTAGCTGTCTTACGTGATTGAAACATCCTTTTAAACCTTGGAATTGGCGGAAAATACCACACCACCTTCGTTTGCACACTCTCTTTCAATATTGAATCTTTGCCTTCCTTCCACCTTGAAATACCACAAGTAGGATAATTAGTTGAATCTTTATAATCCTTCCTATACAAGATGCAATCATTGGGGCATGCATGGATTTTCTCATAACTCATCCCCAAAGCAGGCAAAGTCTTTTTTGCCTCGTACATAGAGGAAGGTATTGTATTTCTTTTTGGAAGCAAATCTCCATGAAGTATTAATAATTCTGTAAAACATACATCACTCATCCCATGTTTTGCTTTCAAATTATATAACTTCACTAAAGCCGACAACTTCGTGTACTTACTGCAACTAGGGTACAAGGGTTGATCTCCATCCTCAATCACATTGGCAAACTCATAAGGATCAGATCTAATATCGCCTAAATCATTATCATCCATCTCTAATTCTTTAAAAACAAAACTGTACATTCTTTGGTCATCTTCTTCCACATTTCTATTAGCATTAGTAGTCCATTCCCAAGGTTCTCTGTGCCATGTCCAAATCTTATAGCTTTGGTCAATTTCATTAAAGTATAAGTGGTCCCTTATAATTCCAACCCCAAACAATCGAATATTCCCACATTTAACATATGGATAATGAATATGAGTTGTATTTCCAAGCTTTTCTACAGCAAAATTGAGAAATCCTTCCACTCCTAACTCATATGCCTTCGATCTTCTATCCGCATGCATCCATGACTTATCAATCTCCCACACTTTACAATCATATATATAATAAAGTGAAAAGACAAGCAATGACAGATGACGGTATTTACATAGCAGAGAATAATTTTAAAAAAAACAACACAAGTTTCAGACGACAGTATTTACAAAATGATCGTCGTGTTATAATAATACAGACGACAATATCTCCAATAACCGTCATCTTTAGGCTACCAAACCCAGAAATTTGTATTGCATTTTGAAGAATAATGTTCTGGGTTTTGGTAGCCTAAAGACGACGGTTATTGGAGATATCGTCGTCTTTAGGCTACCGGAACCCAGAAAATTGTTCTTCAAAATGCAATACAAATTTCATAAGACGGAAGTAACAGAACTACTGACGTAGAACGACAATACAGACATATAAGAACCCATAACATATATTATGAAAAGCATGCAAACACTAAATGGGTTTTTCAGATTCCATTCCCGATTCATAGCTCCCAAAACATATATTAAGAACCCATAGCTCCCAAAACATATGTTAAGAACCCATAGCTACCAAAACAAACGAAATCATTTATTGATTTAAGAAGCATGTCAGATTAGGTTTGTACTTAAGAACCCATAATGCAATATCATTAAGTAAACTAGGACAAGTATGTGAGATTAGAGTTTGTACTTACAGGTAGACAAAGCTCAGAGAATATCACCAATGCTTTGAGAGGGAGAGTGCAATATGATACGATGGAGGATGGAGAGCGAAAACTTTAAGATTAGAATTTGAGTTGAAGATACTTGTGCCTAATAAATCATGGCCATAAATTGGCCAAAAGGACCTTCCTCGGCCTTAGCAGCTATTCATGAACTAAAACGTGGTGTTTCGTAAGATGTTTGGCCTTCCTAAAAATAAATGAAAAGCTGCGAAGGCATAAACATCTCGGCCTCGACCGCGGCATTATGGGCCGAGGCCGAAGGACGAAGGATCACGACCGAAGGGATTAGAGTCAAATCGCCATGTGGCAGCTGGATCCCACGCTTCATTTAATGAAGTAACGCCTCTGACTAGCAAACCCACTAGCCGCAAAAGGGCATTTAATGCACGAGGGAAGAAGGGAAGTGACTAAAGTTAGGATTTGGTGACAAAGATCAGAGTGGTTAGGCACAAACATACTTACAAATATTCTTACAACATAAGGTCAGATCACCAACCACCAGACCAGGGCATTTTATGCGTCCCCACGGCCAGAAGCGCAGAACCCACGATCAGGGCGGCGGCCGAGATTTACCAGGATTCAGGGGGTCACACCACCATGCTTCACGATCCTAAATGTCGATTGGACTACCCACTTGCTCTGATTAGGCTCCACCATGCAGATTTTCAGCCTCGATTCCTCCTCCAAGAGCTCTTCCTATAAATATCGAACTCAAGCTACATTCAAAGGGTTCAAACACCAAACCAAAAGCCTCCCACGGAGCAAATTATATTTTCCTGTAATGCACTTTCAATATCTATACTTGCTTTCCTAGGAGTAGTGTTAGGTTGTAAGGAAAATCCATTCATCAATATATCATACGACCCTTGATTTTCAAGGCGCTGGAGCACCATCTCTGTTACTCTTTCATTCATCCCATATATCATACGACCGTCGCTCCCTGAGCAGCGTGCTGAGCAACGCCCAAAATCCACCATCAACACCACCATTAAACAGCCTTGTAGCTCAGGCCGTGAACCTGACGACTGAGATCAGTTCCTCTCTCGGCCACAATCGTTTGATTAGGAGTCGAACTCAAATAGGTGCACCACTTAACCATTTCACCCATATCACCATCTCGACGCACGGTAGACCGTGCTGGCACGCCTGCGCACAACCGCACCGCATCCAAAAGAAGGAAGCCACGTGTTAACGCGTATCCCCTCGGCCCGGAGCTCCAGGCCGTGAGCTTTGCGCAACCAACACTTTTGGCACGACCAGTGGGACACTTGTCAAAAACTCATGGTGGAAACTAGGGCACATGATAAGCTTAAAAACAAAACAGTCGAAATGACTTCTAAGACTCCTAAGTCCACCTCACCAATCACTGTCTCCGAGACCTAACATGCGGTCAGAATCTCAGCCAGCGTCCCAATAACGACGGATCGCACGACCGAGTCCATACAAGAACAAGCTGTGGTAGAAGATCTGATGTCTAAGCAGGCCCACAGGATAGAGACATCCTTTATGGCTGCGATGGACAGGTTTTGCTCGGAACTGCGGACGCTTTTCGAGGAGAGAATGCCGGCGATCTCGCCGGCAACACCTCCTAGAGCCGGACAGAGAAGCCAAGAGCGCGAAAGGATCGAGCCTTATTGCAAAAGCAGCAGCCTCGGCGTCTCTGGCCGAACCCAAGCGTCAGGTTATGGCCAGCATTCTCTGCCGCCGACGAACAGCTGGGGGCAGTCCCAGCCCACGTGGGAGAACCCCGGGCTGACCCACCCGGCAGAAACAACATACGGCCCACTCCACGCTCTGGTCGTATCATTAGGGCAAAGTAGCCCCACGCTTTCTGCGGTCCACCAACTTGGCCCCGTTCATACTTTGGCCTTCCAGACCCAGCCTGGCCCAGGCAACGCGACTGCTGCTTCATCACAAAGTATGGTCAGAGCAATCCGACCGTTTCACCACCGTTGCAGGCGTCGTTACTTCCACTAGGCTTTCACCTTCCTTGCGGTTCGGCCATTTCGACGGCAACACACATGCACCCTGGTCAGACCCATGGTACTCATCTAGTGCCACCTGGCTCGGTCGCACCGGCCGAGCCCCCAGTTCAAGTGGCACCGGCAGATAAGGCCATAGAACGATATGCAACAGGTCCCACAGTCATTTGCGGCCCAACAAGAGATGGCTCCTCAAGGGCTTCGGTTTGAAGATATCCGGTGTATGACCAAGGACGGGAAAAACCCAGGGCTCGGCATGGTTTGCTCCTTATGCCTTTTCGGACATACCTCATATCGAAGCGCTCGGCTACGGGTACATTTCCTCATGTCTCCGCCTACGGCCATGACACTGATGTACCAATAGAGCTAAAGGTTCGATTTCTTCGAATTACCAAGCGACCTGAACGAGAGGGGAAGAACTACACGCAAGCCTTGCCCCGCGGTTTAGAAAATTTAGAACAGTCGAGACTCGACGCTTACAATTCGGCGCAAGCTCAAGAAAAAATGGCACCAAGGACCTACGACAAAAAATTCAAAAAGAAAAAGAGGGGGAAGTAGGCGAGCGGGTTAAACGAATGGTGTGGTGAACTCCATGAAAACCTCGGCGGTGGTCATTTGATGGACCCCCAAGAAAAGGAATTCTCGAAGTCGTTCAACAGCGGCCCTAGAATCCTCGTCCAAAGGGGCCGAGGCTGAGCTGCTTCCCTCCTCATGGAGGTTGGCGTACAGTTCGGCAAGGTCATCAAAGGAGGCAGGCTCCTGAAGAGAAGAAAACAAAAAGGAGGTCAAATATGAAACCGCCAACTAAGAGATGAGGGATGCCAAGGAAAGTCTAAGTACTCACTTCAGCGGCCGACGGCGTGGCAAGGACTTCTGCAACCACGAGCTCGGTCAGGACCGTCGAAGAGACCGGCGGCGGGCTCGGCGCACCAGTGGCTGTAGCTTCAACCATTGCGAGCTCAATGGCGACCGTCGATTCTTGGGACGTAGGGGCCAGAGGCATAGACATGACGGCCGGGACAACCTGCGAGCTCGGTATAATAAGAGCAGGGGACGAAGGCGATGACGGTCTGGGAGGCTGAAAACAGAGCTCATTAATCAGGGACTCGCATCACAAATCTGAGAAGAAACTAACTCATGATGAAACTAAAACACTTACCGACCGAAACACGATACCGCTAGAGCTGCGTGGGGCAACCAGGGGCGGCTCAACTAGAACCATAGCAACCAGTGACGGCACAGCCATCACTACCAACGATGCCTCGGTGACCCCCTCTTCTTCAGCCGTCGCCTCTGCTTCGGTCGCCTCACCCGCCGGCGATTCAGGAGCGACTGCATCATCGGTCGGCACCTCTATGACGGCCATCCCAGCGTCCGGCACCTTAGTAACGATCTCCTCGGTGCCTGACGCCTCTGCGGTGGTCGCCTCGGCAGCTGGCGACCTCATGACAACAACTTCGATGCTCGTTGCCGGGGCCTGGTGAGAAAACCAAGTCATTAGCATCTAGGTATGGCGTAAGACAGATTAAAGAGGAAAAAGGAGGAGGTACTTACGATCACAGGAGGGGCCTCACCCACAATCACAGAGGGGACTTCCCCCTCATCCTCACCCTCCGAGAGAAGAAGGAGGGCCCTTTTCCTCGGTCACTCCGATGCCTCCGCCTCGGCCGCGACCCTTTCAGCCAGAGTGTCCTCGGTCTCTGCGACTTCGGCACTCGCAGCCTCTCTACCCCTCTTACGACCTGGGGCTGCATATACAAAGAAAAGAAGGAAGAAGCGAGAGAAGTAAGAGGTAGAATAAACAAGGACAAAAGTCGCTCAGAGAGGCCGACGAAAAAGCATAAAGAAAGAAGGCTTACCAACGGCAGCGATCGGTCGAGTCGGCGGGGAGGATGGGACGGTCCTATACGCCAAAGTTTTTTTCCCCCCCACCACAGCCAACGCTCTGGAGGTTGGGGCCGCGGTTGAAGTCACGATCGCTGCTCCGTCCAAAGAAGGGGCCGCCACCCTGGGTACAGCTGCGGCCGGTGTACTCGGTCGAGAAAGCATGGCCGAGGGCTTCTTCCCCTTGCCAGCCTTGGGAGGGAGGGGGTCCCAATCAGTGTTCTTTAAAGTCCCCCTCACGGCCTCTTCAACAGGCCAAATAAATCTAGCCGAGATGCACTCCTCGTACCAGACCCTTCCATTCTCGTCATACGCATTACGACGCAACCAAGGCGTCAGAGTGAGGAAGGTCATCCCCTTTTGAAGTTGAATGGAAATGCCAGCCACGCCGTGCTGCTGGGCGACGTTGGCCCTCCAAGATGAGAGCCGGTTGGTGGACAACGGGGGAAGCGGGGCCGTCTGGATTAGGCCGAATTGCCGCGCCACGAAGTTCAGCAGATAAACCTCGGCCCCGGCCTTGGATAGACCGCAGTGAAGATCGCGCGTAACTAGGAAGGAGCCCCAGATCTCCTTCAGGTCGTTCTCCATCTCGCCGTCAGGAATGATGGAGAGGTCGTGCGCCAGGAACAAGGGGAATGGCCTAGTAAGGCAGACGCGGAACTACGTACCAGTTCTCTTGACCAAGCCATAGAAAAATTTGTAGCAGAAGGCCGAGGTGTTATGCTTCCTGGGGGCTCGGGCAAATGCGTTGGCCAACGGCTAGGTGTCGGTGATATTGGCCACCGCCCTCAGCTCAGGGAAGTAAGCTTGCAGCCAGAACTGGAAGGCCCAAAGTGGACCGCCGTGCTTCGGCTTCATCCCGTCGGTGACAACATCGTGAAGCCTACGGTAGATGTGGCCGAGCAGGAATGGACCAAGCGCTAGCCTGCCGCCCTGTACAAGATAATAAGCCAAGTGGGCAAACTCTAAGGTAACCTTGTTCGCCTGGGTGCAAAATACAAACTTGCACAACCAGTACAGCAAGAATACGGCATGCTCAACTTCGCCGAGTGGGGCGATGACGTCGTCTTCGGCGCTGTCTTCCACACCGAAGTTACTGTAGAAACTGGAGTAGTTGAGCATGTTTTTTGCCTTGCTCCCAGCTATCTTGGCAACCGCGGGCCAGGCGGCCTTGAAGCTCCCTTCTGCCTCAGGGGCAACAAGTGCGGCGTTCACTTCTACGCTGAGAGGAGAGAGGCCGAACAGGGCGGCCATGTCAAGGACGGTCGGCGTCATCATGCCAAACCTTAAGTTCATGGTGTTTGTGGCCGACGACTAGAAGCATAGGGCCGTGGCCAAGAGCGACCGGTCCATAACGAGCGGCCGATCGAACAGCTTGATCAAGTGGTAGATACCTTGATCCTTCTATTGCTGGCCGAAGAAGTGCTCCATCCTCGGCAGCCATTTTTCCCAGTCCGGGGTCGAGGTTGGCCATTGGGGCTGTGGCCTGGCGACATTCCAATCTTGGAAGTCCCCCCCGTCAAAGGCCGAGAGGTCCACCAGATTGTTTTTTAAATGAGCCACTAGCCTCTCTGGCATTCCGCCATCAACAGAGGGGCCGAGGACGCAGGTATCGGTGGCGGCGCCGTCATCATCAGTCCAAGGCATGATGATGTTAGGTAGGACTGAGCCCTTGATTTCTCGGCAAATGTCTTCAAACTCAGTCTGAAAGGCTTGGGATCGAGCTTCAACAGATGTAGAGGTGCTGGAGGCCATTGAAACAGATCGAGGTTGGGTGTTTGGGAGAGAAGTGCAGAGAAAAAGGCAATCAACGCAAAGAACACAGAAGGAAAACCCAGAATAAGCTGAGAATCTGTGGGTTCTTGGAAAGTCGAAACTCAAGAGTGAAAGAGAGTCGTGGTTTCAGGCAAGATTCCCTGGTGAACTTGGAGACTCGAGAGCTTGGTAGGATTGAAGGATTGAGAGAGAACTTTGGCAAAGCTTGGGCGTCTGAGAATTCTGAGAGCGTAAAGAAGAAACGAAGAAGTTTGGGTTTTTATATTGGCGCTAGAATTCGAAATGAAAGGGCATGGCTCTCTTAAGAGACGTAACGATCTGACAGAGTGCTCAAAAAGCGCGATGACGTGTCGGATGCCCAGAGGCCGTCGTTTCATCTGACGAAATGAAGCGACGCCTCGCGTAAGTCTGGGCAATGATGGCTTGCACGACGTGCTTGGGCATTAAATACGCCGATTGACCTGCGCATTTAATGCACCAGTTGTCAATCACTTCAGAAGGAATGCAAAGGGTCCATCCCCTGGAATCCATTCGGCCTCTGCCCATGCCGAGACCGAAGAATTCGGGGATGTGGGGGCAATGTTTGTGCCTAATAAATCACGGCCATAAATTGGCCGAAAGGACCTTCCTCGGCCTTAGCACCTATTCATGAACTAAAACATGGCGTTTCGTCAGATGTTTGGCCTTCCTAGAAAAAAAGGAAAAGCTGCGAAGGCATAAACATCTCGGCCTCGACCACAGCATTATGGGCCAAGGCCGAAGGACGAAGGAGTCACGACCGAAGGGATTAGAGTCAAATCGCCACGTGGCAGCCGAGTCCCACGCTTCATTTAATGAAGTAACTGTAGGAAATTCAAAACATTTTTCCAAAGTTCATTTGAATATTAAACATGCATTTAATCAAATTAATCGCAGCGGAAGTCTAAGGTGGTTGTTTAAATTCAAAAACAAAACTTCTTCCAAGTATCTTAAGCCATGAACATTGATATGTTTTTCATAAATGAAAATTCAAGAGAAAAAGGATAAGATCTAATTACCCTTGAAGCAATTATATGAACCAATTTGTGTTTGGTCTTCTCTTGATGATTTCCTCTTTGTTGATCTCCTCTTTGATCTTTGCTCCTTAATCTTTCTCCTCCATGTGAGCCACAAAAGTATATGGCCTCTAAGTCTCCACACCAATGGAACCTTGAGATGAGAATAAGTATCTTGAGAATACTTGGATGCTAGTGCAAGATTCTCAAGATTGGTTTCAATCTAAACCACTTTGAAAGATGAAAGTGTTTCACTCTTGAAAACT